>CM019172.2:22083270-22336043 GCA_009739505.2 Apolygus lucorum
GGACAATGTAGATGTCCAGCTGAGGCGCCCGTTGCAACCAGGTTGTTATGGCGTAACCAAGGGGGTTACTCTTCAAGTGGAGTGGAGTTCCTCTTGACACCCCCACCCCAAAAACATGATGTTTTACGTTTCAAGGTACGTAGAATCCGAAAATCGAATAAAAAAATTTCCGTCCGTCCGCCGTACGCGGCACTTTTCTTAACAACCCTGGATTCAAATTTGTTATATGGGCTCCATTTGGGGTCTAGTTGTGGTGCGAAGCTTTTGGTTGATGTCAGTCACTTCTAAGGGGAGGAAATTAAAGGTTGAAATTTTCAAGAGTGCCCTGGCTCGAAAACTCTCGAAATAAAAGTATTGTTTTTCCAACAATTTTAAATAGTTTTGAATTTTAAAAAATTTTTGAGACCACCCGGAGCTCTGTAGGACAAACCGTTCGGTCCCTTCGAGTACTTGAAGGTTTTCCTTCGATAAAACAGAATCATGAGTGTGAATCGCAAAAGAGGCCTAATCTCCGTTCAAATTGTATCTGACTAAAATGCGATCGCTGCTCATTTCTTTGATTTGTATTCAGTTTTGCTTTCTGAGCAACCAGTAATCAAATTTCTATATGAAGCTCTCTATTTTTCGAATCGAGTGTGTAGTTTTGTGAAGTCAAAATTGGTATTGATGAATTCCATGCTGAATTGATCAGTAGATGTAACGGCGAATCTAAAAAAATCACATTATCATATAGAAAAGAATTCTCAATCATGTTTGTTACCGAATGTAGAAAACCAGCAACTATAATATGAAATTACGGTTTTGATATTAAAAAATGTTCTGGTATTTCAAGACGATTGTCTTTATAGCTTCTTGATTGAATTAAATGGATAACATATTCCCGTTGTCCCGTGATGTCATTGTTAAGGGGTTCAACATGATTGCACAACAGAAACTCAACGGATGTGTGTCACATAGACAGTAATTATACAGGCTCTCTTCGGCACATCGCATTCACCAAGACGCCCGAGGCTCGTGATTGCTGTAGGCAGCTGTAGGGTCTGAGGCAGACCAAGGTCAGATGTCCATCTCAAGGTGTTGAGGCCGTCCATTACAATCCCTCCTCCCTGTCAATCAGTCTCATTAATCAGAATAATTGGTTTCAGCAGGCCGATGGGATTCACTCCACTGTTACGTAGATTCACTGGTCGAGTTGGGATCTACACTGCAGATGTTCTGCGGCATCAAACTGAATATCTTACAAACCGGGAAACCTTTGTTAAATACAAACATTCAAAACCGTACTTGGAGGGGGGGGGGACCTTAATTAATATCAACTATATTGATCAAGTTTGTAACCAATCCACTCATGGACAGTTACACCCTCTATGTATTAAACGTCAATATACTTTTCAAAACCGTGAAACCTCACCGTTCGACGCGTGAATAAGTAAAAATGTTTTTGTATCTTGTAACATGAAAAGCTTTCCGTTATGCAGAAACATTTTCGTCTGAGCCATCTTTTGTCGTTTCCGCAAAAAACTTTTCGTTGACAAAGTAAGTTCCCAGACGAAATAAGAAAAATACCTGAAATGTGCCTCCCTTTCGAAAGTGAACGTTTATATATGCGACATCAATATTGCGATATCATGAAATGCGATATCAATATATGCCAAACACATCAATATTGCCAAAAGCATTTTCTACAACTTTCAAGGAAACAATCCATAAATTTTCCCCATGCCACATTGCCTACTGTGAAGGTTCGAAATCGGAATTTGGAGGTGGATCTGCAGTTGCATGTTGTCGGGATGTAATTATTTCAACACTGCCTAAGGATTGCTCGATCTTCATAGCTAAACTACTCGCCATATTCTGCTCTGAATCTTATAGTACCGCTCGAAAACAAGTTTTAAGTCTGCTCTGACTCTCTGAGTTCATTTATGGCAATATAGAAAGTTGTCAACTCTCGTCCGTTGGTTTTGAAGATTCTTCTTTGCATCCAGTACCATCAAGATAACGGTATAACTGTCATCCTTTTCTCGACTCCTGAACATTATGGCATAAGTGGGGATTAGATCGTAGATCTAGCCGCAAAATTTGCAAGTAATGAACCGGTTTCCTCACAAATACATATTCGTTCAGATTACACTCCAACTTTCAAGGCTACAGTGTGGGTTGAATGGCAAACAGTGTAGAGTCGTATATACTGTCAAAAGCTATGGAAAGTTTTTAAAAAAATGTTCGAGCTTGGTCTTACTCGAATCGAACAAAGAAACTCGCAGATGGATCATTTCAACACTCCCGTCGAGAAGAAATTGTCCTAACAAGACTGCGGATCGGCCATATGGGATTTACCTCGTGGAACCACGACCACCTCCACCTGTTTGCAATTCATGCTGATGCACAATGACGGTCTACCATCTGCACGTCGAATGCCCAGTGTTCTTCTCTCCCTCGACCATTCCAAGAAACATCTAGGAACTTTTGAACAACAACTCAAAAACCCTAGATGACCTCTTCAATGCTTTGAAGTCACTGTCTATTTTCTATAAAATACGAGGAATTTGTGATTTATAATACATAATGATGTTCTGTTTAGCGCCCATGACCTTACGTTGTCAAATGCGCTCAAACAAATGAATAAAAAAAAATAATAAAAATTAAAAAAAAATTCACACTTGTGTTTTTGGTTCATCTAACTTAAGATGCAAAGGGGACAGTATCTGAGTAGCAGTTTTTACCGAAGATCATTCAGCTGATTCCAATAAGCACATTTTTTTTTAACAATAAGCAGTTATTCTCGACTAGGCCCAGAAAGCCTCTTCTAGTGACGACCTGATTTTCTGGGAAAAAAATTATCAATACAATAACTAGGACAACTTACTTTTCATATTTCTGGGACAAAAAATCCTTAGAGAGACTGATTCATTGCACCTATCACTGTAACAACCTCAAGCTCATTCGATTGAAATATCCTTGGGAAAATGTCATGAAATCACTTCAACGACAGTTTACCATTGTTTTCGAATTGGGAAACCACAAAAATGGCATTTGGCCGATCAGGAAGTGGCTCAAAACGAAGAATCAAACTGAATCAGCGAATCTTTCCAATTCGTCGGTGATTGGATTTCACTTTTTTTTTTTTTTTTTTTTTTTGTCATTGCCACGATAACCTTTGTGGTTGCTGCTCTACCTTTCTCATTCAACAGGGACAGCAAAAAGAGGAAACCATTCCCTTTCGATCCAATCCCTTCAACCAACCGAAACGACAAATGGAGGCGAATGGCGACGCGATTTTTTCCGATCCCTTCAGACGACTTGGGGCTTTTTACGCCTGCCTAACCCATCTCATTCCTCTTAATAGCTTCAGTTTCTATCCGAGAGAAACCTACCCAGTTCCTGTACCGTGAGCCTTTTTAGAAGCCGCAGCTTTGAATTTCATTCATTCTTCCTTCCACCTTGCTGGGGTCTTATTGAGTGAACGAGCTTTTTGCCGTACTCCGATACCGTCACTCCAGTATTACGATATGGAAAGCTGTGCTACAGGAGACTTTGAATGTGCGTTCACTACGGGGATCATGTGAGTATAATAGTTCAAAACTTCTGAATTACAAGAGTGCTGCGTATAAGAGCCCTTCCACAAAATTGCATTTAATTTATACAAAATTCAATACAAATAGCCTCATCTCAGCAAATTTTTGTTTATTATTTTCAATAATGAACCTTTGGAATCGACCAAGGAAAAAACAATTTAACACCCCCTCAACATTAAATGTTCAATTTTGATGGTTTACGTTCCAAGGTACGTAGAATCCAAAAATCGAATAAAAATTTGGCCGTCCGTCCGCCGTACGCGGCACTTTTGCCACTTAGCATTGACCGATTTTGATGAAATTTGGTATGTAGGCTCCTTCTGGGGTCTAGTTGTGCCCCGAAGATTTTGGTTGATGTAGATCACTTCTAAGGGTTCCAAAATCAATTTTGAAATTTAGAAAACGCCCTAACTCAAAAAATTTTGATATAAAGGTATTGTTTTTCCTTCAATTTAGGATTCTATAGAATTTTTAAAAATTTTTGAGACCACCCGGAGCTCTGTAGGACAAACCGTTCGCTCACTGCGAGAATTTAAAGTTTGGACGTACGATAAATCAGAAACACGAGTGTGAAGCGCAAAAGAGGCCTAATCTTCGATCAAAGTAAAGCTGACCGAAATGCGATCGATGTTTTTCTTCATGTTAGATGGTTGGTGGCTTTGCAGATGAGTGATCTATATAGAAAAATAGAAAATAATAAACCATTGTGTAATAATTTGCAGCGTTTTTAGTCTGAAATTTTTCGTTTATTAAGTATGCTAGGGGTATTCTCCCTCCTGGTTCAATAGTCTTCTAATACACCACAAGCCTACAATTTTGGATCCTTTTTTCACTGAGTACAATTATTGCGCAGTTATCTTGATTCATTCACATTCGGTAGCTGTGTAACTAAGTTGTTGTGTTTTTCACTAAATGTAAATTTGGAATAAACTGCTAATGATACAATTACCTACTATTTTTTTATCTGACTAAAGTTAATTTTTGAACTAGTTATAATTGTATGAGGCGAATTTGGCAAAAGAGTAAATTGATGATTGTTTGACTCCGGTCTGTATAGAAAACAGCTTGTAAAGTTGGTGAATTTTTTTCGACCGAGGATTGAGTTTATTTCTCATCTGTATTGAAACCAGCTTGTGAAGTTAATTGATTTACAAGTCGGGGAATGAATTTAGTTTTGGTCTATGTAGAAACCAGGACACCGTGTTAGTTTTTGAATTTATTGAAAGTTTGAGACGAGGTAGAGAGAAATTTAATTTGTTGGATTTTGTAGATCGAATCCCTCGGTTGCGCTCCGACAGGGTATTTATAGCCTATCCCATCTCCATGTCCAAGTACTGATTTTTCGGTAAGACGTCAAAGAGATTTAGAAGCGTGTGCGACTGATTGGCAAGTGACAGTTGGATCAGGCAAGTGATTGTCAGAGTCCCAACTACATGTGAACACGTGTATTTAATAATTCAATCGACAATGTATTTTGGAGGCACGACAGAAGTTTTTAACCCTCCAGTGGTAGACCTAATCTCATCTCGCAAAAGGTAGACCCAGGAGCGCGGCGCTCTTTCGGTACTTCCTCCCGAAAAAATCAATATTTATCATATTTTTTAATTGTTTTTGGTCAGAGTGAGATACTCAACTCATCTCCTGGTGTATCTAAAAATGTTCAATGAAAAACATATTGGTAAAATAGTTTTTTTTATTGAACTAAGAAATACGTATTGGTAAAAATAGGTTTTGCTCAACTCTGAAAAACAAATAACTGAGCTATCAAAATTTAACTAATCAAAGCCGTTTCAGTCAGATGTACGTTCTGCCATATCGTCAGAATCTTCCTCAGACCACTGAAGCCATTTCTTGGGATCAGAAGAGCGCTCAGACTTAAGAGCGATCTGACACAATCACGTTTTAGTGCAAGAAACCGATTCTCACTAACCCTGAGCTGTTTTGGGGACAGAGAGGAGGGTACGGTCCTGCGTAGAGGTGGTTTCTAGGAGGGAACTGTGAATCACAGCCCTCAGCATAGCCACTGTGAACCACAGTATTCGAAAAATGGGCTGAAGGAGCGCCGCGCTCCGGGGTCTACCAGTGAAGGGTTAATACTGAGCTCCATTCCTGGGATGCGCGATTTAGCAGAAAGCCCTAGTTATTAGTCTGGAGCTGTTATCACTAACAACAATAAGGCAGTGGGCGATTCAGAGCAACAATAAGGCTTTCGTGTAAGGGAAAGATGTTACATAATGTACAGTTAAGAATCATCTAGTAGGAACGCTGGAGGCAAAGTAGAAAGTACCTGATACATCATGTATTTTTATTGACGATATTGTCGAACCTGAATGAAGAGAAGAGCCGTTCTAATATCTGTACATTATTCTGAAACCTATTTATTAACTATGATTAAACAGCTTGAAAGTACAGGGAAATAAGGAGACCAGAGTTTATATAATTATAATCGTCAACCCAAAGAGTCAAATAAAACGACTCTTATAACTTGAACCACCCTCACGCGTCTTTGAACTTAACCCACAGATAAGACCAACGCAGCTCAACATGAAATTTAACTTCCGGGCGCTACGGCCCCGTTGAAGTGTTAGTGGTCGAACGCTGAATATTCATGTTTATGGGACAATGAACATTACCGGCAAGGGGCACCTAGAAAGTTGTTCTTGCTGGGGAGAGAAACTGCCGAACAAAGTCATTAGGCTAACTTGTCTTGGCAGAAGGAGATGACGACACACCAGGAATTTACATAGTTTTTCCGAGCCAGAAGGTTCCCGCTGGAGGAGCATGAGATCGGGATAATCAACGAGGGTGAATCTCAAGCAGTTTTGGGGGAAGGTAGGTGTGAACCGCGAAAATAAAATTATGGGCAGGATTGAGAAACGTCATTTTAACTGTTTGTGTCAACTCTAATAAGTAATTAAAATAGTGTTCATGATCAACTATCATTACCTATTTCCCCAAATTCATGAATGATATAACGAGCTCCAGGAGCCAAAAAGTGTACTGGAACTGAACTAAATTGTGATATTTCTTCAAATCGCTTTGATGATCAAGAAAAATAATATCAAATACTCAATATGACATACGTGTCGATAGAAAAATAGTTTCAATTCCATACTGTTTGAACTTTTATATGCAAAATATGAAGGTACTTCACTATTCAATATTGAATTAATCGTTGCACTAAAATTGTATGAAGAGAATAGTTTAAATTTTCTCAACAGATCAACCGTATCGAGGCAGTCAATACCAACCAGGGAGAACATCACTAGCAGAGCAAGTAGCGGAACGGTGAACCTGGTCCCGAAATTCTCCCAATTCTAGTGTTTACTTTTTGATCTTTCAAGCTCCCTGGATTTCCTATCATGAGTGCATTCAGTTTGATTGAATCAGTTGCGCAGTAAAGTTTATTCAGTCTCCAAGATGAGTGAAAATCTGGAGATCGTCGGGCTGCGGCATTTATTGGTTTGAAAACCTCAAATTTCCATTTTGACGGTATTTCTTTTCAGAGTTCAGATTATAATTTTGTCACCCAACGATAAGCAGTGCATAACTGAGTAAATGCCTCATGGTAGCTTCGTGAAAAACTGAGATGTATCAAGGTGTTACCAAAGTATCCCTCTGGGCACTTGGCGACATTTTCATATACATATACTAGTTATCGTAAGTATGACTCATTATTTCAACAAATTTGATCGATTTTGAATTGAGATGATATTATTCGTCCATTGTTACCATCTGATGATGTTTACCATATTATAATTTGACATATTTCTTTCTTTTGGTTTATTATTTTCAATAATGAACCTTTGGAATCGACCAAGAACATTATTTTTTAACACCCCCTCAAAATTTGATGGTTTACGTTTCAAGGTACGTAGAATCCAAAATTCGAATAAAAATTTGGCCGTCCGTCCGCCGTACGCCGTACGCGGCACTTTTGCCACTTAGCATTGACCGATTTTGATGAAATTTGGTATGTAGGCTCCATTTGGGGTCTAGTTGTGCCCCGAAGATTTTGGTTGATGTAAGTCACTTCTAAGGGTTCCAAAATCAATTTTGAAAACGCCCTAACTCAAAAAATTTTGATATAAAGGTATTGTTTTCCCTTCAATTTAAGATTCTATAGAATTTTTAGAATTTTTTGAGACCACGCGGAGCTCTGTAGGACAAACTGTTCGCTATATAAGATAATTTAAAATTTTGATGTACTATAAATCAGAAACACGAGTGTGAATCGCTAAAGAGGCCTCCGTTCAAATTAAAGCTGACCGAAATGCGATCGATGTTTTTCTTCATGTTGGATGGTTGGTGGCTTTGCAGACGAGTGATCTATATAGAAAAATAAAAAATAGTAAACCATTGTGTAATAGTTTGCAACGTTTTATATTGGAGTGAACCTTCAAGACGCGATCGACTTGTTGTTGGGGAATTATGATGTCAGCAATGCAATGATAAAATAGACCAACACGTGTTTTTTACGGAGGGGAAGAAAATTAAGAGATACCCATAATTAAACTACACTGGTAGATTAAGCGCCATGTACAAGAAGTTCAAGCAGGGAATGTGCTATTTTGATACAATCCACTCAACATTTTGAAGATTTTGGTTTATTATTTTCTGTAATGAACCTTTGGAATCGACCAAGAAAAAAAAAATTTTAACACCCCCTCAAAATTTGATGGTTTACGTTTCAAGGTACGTAGAATCCAAAAATCGAATAAAAATTTGGCCGTCCGTCCGCCGTACGCCGTACGCGGCACTTTTGCCACTTAGCATTGACCGATTTTGATGAAATTTGGTATGTAGGCTCCATTCGGGGTCTAGTTGTGCCCCGAAGCTTTTGGTTGAGGTAGGTCACTTCTAAGGGTTCCAAAAACAATTTTGAAATTTTGAAAACGCCCTAACTCAAAAAATTTCGAAATAAAGGTATTGTTTTTCTTTCAATTAAAGATTCTATAGAATTTTTAGAATTTTTCGAGACCACGCGGAGCTCTGTTACAGAGGACTACAGTAGGACAAACCGTTCGCTTCCTACGAAAATTTAAGTGTTTATTTTGAAATATATATATATATATATATAAATCAAAACACGAGTGTGAATCGCAAAAGAGGCCTAATCTCCGTTCAAATTAGAGCTGATCGAAATGTAATCGATAGTTGGTGATTTTGATCTTTTTTTTTTTTTGATTTTTTTTTTGATTTTTTTTTCTTTTCTTTCATATTGGATGGTTGGTGATTTTGTAAACGAGTGATCTATATAGAAAAATAATAAACCATTGTGTAATTATTTGCAGCGTTTTTGAGTAGTTGTCAAATTTTTTCAATTATTCGACAAAACTTACTGTTTTCAACTTTTTCATCACTAATTTGTTTTATAGTAATTCAATTAATTGTTAAGAAATGATCGTTCATGATCATCTATTACTTTCTCAGTGCTGCTAGTGCTGAGTGCTCAGATGGCTAATTGGGGCTCACCCCTTCAGACCACCTTTTTTTACACCGAAATTTTCATTATTTTTTTTCTAGTGCTTCTAGACGTAATATGAGGCATTTTACCAAATTTCATCTAAAATTGAAAAAAAATGTAATTACGGTCACTAATGAGATTATTTACTGACACACGTGCAATCCAATCGTACAGTATCCCTAGATGGAGCATTACAAAGGGTTGATGCACATATCCATTAGTGGAGAATTCGTACGGTTTCGAATTGGTAATTATCGTTGGTACCACTGAGTCGGTCAACGGACGTTGAAATTACTAATTCATGCCAAACCCTCGAGGGCATTTTCGAACCAACACTCATTACCAAAGCCCATATCTAATTGGTTGATAACATGCGGAACACGGATGTTCCTACTCACTTATTTATTTATGGGAGTGATTGCATTATTAACGGCAACTAATTATTCGCCGATCAAAATTTAATCTTCCCAGGATTTGCGAATTGTGAGGAACGAACCAAATAATGCCGTGTTTCTGAAATGTACTCGTATGTATGCTCTGATATCTACCATAATATTTATGTTCGTATTGCATTTCCATCCAGCTGGTTTAGACAGCATCCAATTATACTAACATCACAATAAGAATGGAGAATAATGGACATCATTGCACACTTTGGTAAACTTTTCAGGAAATAATTTTTTCCGGCAAAAACCCAATATTAGTTCGAATTTGGTCTATAACATTTGTTTTTAAATGGGATTTGTATCTCAGCGTACTGTAGAATGCGGTGGTACAATCGAAACTACTGCAAAAAGTATTTTAAAACTCCATATTGCTATCCAAAGTTGCAAAGGTCCATCTGTACAGAGGAAGAACGCACCATGAACAAGTATTGCTGGTTTTATTCATAGTATCTTGCCATAAGATTTCTCTCTTTATCAGGGCATAAAATAAAATGAAATCCATAAAATTCATTTTCGTTCTCGCAAAAAAGGAGTACCTACCTAGGTATTACAAAAATAAATTAAGGACATTAACATTGATTTTGAAAAAATTGTTCATTTAATGGAATTTGAGGAAACTGATGTTCGTATTTTTAAAAATCAAGGAAAACCCTTTGTTCTGGAAAAATTACAAAAAAACTCAAGACACGTGTTTTCATTTTTCGATCTTCAACTTCTTGAAATAGGACTGAGCGCTGGAACTGCAGAACTGCATCAGATGTTAGAGGTCCTAGTACTTCTCTCTTGAGATTGGCAATTCCTTTTTGAAAGCTCTTCCAGGGAACCAAAATTCATTTTCCCCAATAGATTAATCCCATCTTCCTCGCTTTCCTGTTCCATATTCACTTCCACGAAAACAAAACAGTTTTCGATAACAAAAACAAAAACAGTTTCACCGTTTTCAAGAAAACAAACACTAGTATCTATCTCAAATAAAATACTGTGAAACCCAGGAAAACCGCATGAATGCGTGAATCACTAAGATCCATCAGGTAGGGGAATACGACCTGTGGGAGTGAGCCCGAAAGTTGGCCCATTCTTCCCCGGTGCGCTCGGCTTGGTGCGTTCTTCCCCTGTACGGTTTTTCGTTTCTCGCATTTTTCTCTTATATTGGATCGTTTTTGCCCATTTTGGTTGTCACCATCGAGTCCTCCGTGAAAAAATCTATGAGGAACCGTCATAACCTATTTTTCGCAAAAAATCGACTTGGTACGTTCTTCCCCTGTGGTCTTCAGTTGGTACCTACTGAGATTTGAAGTTTTTAATCGTATTCTTTTCAGATTTCCTAATCAAAACACAAACACGATTGAGAAATCGTCGCCTATTACGTGGATTTTTTTTTTTACAAATTACATTCTATTGATTAAATCACTATAAAATTGGTAATTATCTTGAGACTAGCTACAGATTTGAGCAAAAATCGGGTCGATGGAACGCTACGAGAGCACAATCCCTCTTCCTATTTCATCCACTTTCAGCGATTAATCAGTAATCACAAAGGGTAAATTAACCAGTATCTAACACTCTAAGCGAAGATTTTCAGGTTTCTTTCTACTGCGTGGCGTGATTTCCAACTTCTCAACAACTCACGAAGACTTGGAAGTCGGTATACTCTTTTGTTTTTAGGATTCAATATGGTTTTGCATCAGTATCAGACACGGAGAAATTTGAATGTCGCCAATATCAGACGACTTGAGGTCCAGAATCAGACACGGAGAAATTTGAATGTCGCCAGTATCAAACGCCCTTCAGGTCCAGAATCAGACACCGAGAAATTTGAATGTCGCCAGTATCAGACGCCCATCAGGTCCAGAATCAGACACTTCAATCCAACTCCGAAAAGACCTCTTTTTGACCGACTTCAACGCGCCGAAGGCGCGCGAAAGAGGAGGTACTCAATTCGGGTTGTCGTGGGACGACGATTTTTTTTTTTTTTTTTTTTTTTTTTTTTGTATGTCTGAACACCTTGCATTTCTTTATTCTGGTACCAATCTGTCTGGTTCTTTTTGAAATTTGTTCTACCAGTATCCGTGGTGGTCCCGTTTCAAACAGATTTCATTTCGCTTCGTTAGAAGTATCGAAACTTTGTGAAAGAAGTTGAAAAACGTGGTCCCGTTTTCGGGAATATTGGTCCGCATTCACCCTTCTTGCCCTGTGACTTCCGACTGAGTCGATGCCGGACTAATTGTGTATAGTCAAATTAAAGGTCTGATTGTGAGCTTTAAAATTATATGCTATATGAGGGGGGTTCCGATAACTAAAAGGTGCTGCGGGGATTAGAAAGGGGGAAATTATACTGGGTTATTCGCTCTAAACCTGCGTGAGCCGTATCAAACGTGTTTATGAATGCTCAAGTATGGGAGTTTTCCTACCAAATATGAGTGATATAATAGTACAGTTATTAGGCATTCTACCTAGTGGGTGTAGCACATAGCTTCCTCGTCATTCATAATAAAAGTTGGGTAGGTAATGGTATAAGAGGTCGTCAGAACTGCAGAGTGCCCTACAGAGAGATGAGTGCCCTATATGAGAGATAATATCTCTCATATTATAGTACAGTTAGATGTGGAGGGTATTCTACCAAGTGGGTGTAGCACATAGCTCCCTCATTACTAATAACATGATTGGGTAGGTAATGGTATAGGAGATCATCTGAACTGAATAGTGCCTTACCAAATATGAGGTATATAGTACTATTAGATGATGAGAGGGTATTCTACCAAGTGGGTGTAGCACATAGCTTCCTCGTCATTCATAGTAAAGTTGGGTAGGTAATGTTATAGGAGGTCGTCAGAACTGCAGAGTGCCCTACCTAATATGAGAGATAATATCTCTCATATTATAGTACAGTTAGATGTAGAGGGTATTCTACCAAGTAGGTGTAGCACATAGCTCCATTATTACTAATAACATGATTGGGTAGGTAATGGTATAGGAGATCGTCTGAACTGAATAGTGCCTTACCAAGTATGAGGTATATAGTACAGTTAGGTGATGAGAGGGTATTCTACCAGTTGGGTGTAGCACATAGCTTCCTCGTCGTCCATAATATAGTTGGGTAGATAATGGTATAGGAGATCGTCAGAACTGAATAGTGCCATACCAAATATTAGGAATATAGTGCCGTTAGGTGATGACAGGGTTTTCTACCATGTGGGTGTAGCACATAGCTTCCTACCAGATAAGTACCTACCAAATATGAGGGAAGTCGAACAGTTAGGAGATAAGAGAGTAGATTGCTAAGTAGGAAAGTGAACCAAATACCTCCTGAAACCGATCCAAAAACGGAAACTCATCTATACATATGGAAACTGATCCGGATTACAGAATTTGGTCCACCCTATGGCTTCTGGTTCACCTTACTGAAATGATTCACAGTACGGAAATAGATCTATATTACGAAAACTGATCGAAAAACTGCGGGTAAATTAATTTCGGATTTAAATTGAGGACCACTAAAAAGTGAAAAATAAAAAATATTATAGAATGGAAAAATAATCAAATAAAAACCTTTTTAACAAAAAAATGGACCGACCTCAAAAATGATTTCCGTAAACACCAAAAAGGGAAAAATTATGATCTTAGGGAATTCAGTTGGGAAGGTGGGTAGGTAGGTACGGATTGAAGTCGCCGCTGTGCCCATCTGTAGACACAACCATACGCAAGTAGATTCCACATCCATCTTGTTAGTCCACTTCCATGCGTCGATAGTGCAAAACAAAACAGGAACGAGAGTGGGTATCATTGAGGTAATTAATGTGTTCCAAAACTATTAGGTAGTAGGTCACTGCTGTCGTATGAAGGAGGATGAGAGTGTGACAATAAGTGTAAATGGATCTTAGTAAGAATATTACCTGTGATAACAGCTGAAGACGTCACCAAGAAAGGCAGTTGGTTAAAGATTCAACATGAGAAGGTTGTTAACTTACTTACTTACCTACCCTTACTCCGGTTTTGTATTGAACTTTCGATGCATTTTGTAATACTAACCGATCATTTGAGTGTGCACCCATACTCATATCACAAACCCACATCAAGATCTAGACATCTACATGCATCTACATTGTCTCTACATGTATCATGCAATACTTGCAATATTAGATTATATAGATATTATCTAATCAAAGATAGATTAGATCAACAGATTAGGTATAATTAGATATCATCTAATCAAAAGATGGTATGTTGGAATCCAAACATTTTTTACGAGGATTCACACACATCGTCACTCTCTCATTCTCCTTCATACGACAGCAGTGACCTACTACCTAATAGTTTTGGAACACATTAATTACCTCAATGATACCCACTCTCGTTCCTGTTTTGTTTTGCACTATCGACGCATGGAAGTGGACTAACCAGATGGATGTGGAATCTACTTGCGTATGGTTGTGTCTACAGATGGGCACAGCGGCGACTTCAATCCGTACCTACCTACCCACCTTCCCAACTGAATTCCCTAAGATCATAATTTTTCCCTTTTTGGTGTTTACGGAAATCATTTTTGAGGTCGGTCCATTTTTTTGTTAAAAAGGTTTTTATTTGATTATTTTTCCATTCTATAATATTTTTTATATTGAGTAAATTTTTATTTAACTGAGAGCACACGCTTTTCGTATAAAACCAGAAAAAATCATCACGTAAATTCCAATGTTAATGTATCTTTAATTATTTCTAAAAATAGTAATTTATTTCACAAACCCTGACAAACATGGCTCAGTTATGATTTTCAAATAAGAATGGAATAATCATACTTCATAATATATTACATTCCAAACCTTGAGGCCTTAGATAACGGGCCAAAAGGCAATACTACCGCACCTAAATTCGTGTACATACGGTCGCGATTTAGAGAAAAAAAACATCATTGAATTGAACCAAAGCCAAGCACCAGTATCAGATATTGTTGAGTACCAGTCTGAGACATCCCTTTATGATACTGGGTGCCATGATTGGGGTGGTTATATAAGTTAAAGGCGTGAGTTTCAAGGAATGACGAACAAAATTTCGCAATGTATCAATGCTACAGGACACTAATATGAAAATAAAGGGGGAAAAATTTATGGGAAGAGAATGAGGAAGCTGGTCACTTCTTAGCCACATTGTTCGCTAACCTCGCCGTTGGATGTGGAAGTGCCCTACGATAACCGTCTCCAAAACGGCAATAATCTTCTCTGAGATCGTAGTTTCACTACAGTACACTAGATATATCTACTTGCACCAAATGACCCATGTAGAAGGCCTCAAAACCGTTAGGAACTCTTGAATTTTGAGGATTTGAAGTTGAAAGTGTCTGGTACTGGACCAGTGTCTGAAATTGGTGCTTTCACCTAGCGCTTTTTTGATAAACTCATCATTATGCCTGCAGTTTGAAAACATAGAATTTCCCTATTATTTATTGGTTTATTCCCTATTATAAATTAAATTTGCGTGAAACATTAGATCTATGTGAACGAGGTTTTTGTCGTTGGCAGGTATGAAGCACTATTGCCAACTTCTCACGAAACATCTGAAATAATCGATCTATCGACACTACTTAAAGATGGTTAGTTTTTCTTCCTACAGTAAGACGTTGCGGATAGAAGATGCGTAGACTCACCTATTACCGAATAAAAACAAATCTTCAAGGAGCCAGAAAATGGTGGAGTAGGATCTTCGCCCAGCGTTTACGCCCTGCGGGCGGGCACCCTGTCTGTAATAGCACAATAAAAGAAAGCATGGCTGTATAAAAACACCCCCACGATCTTTAAGGTGGGCTAAAGCACCCTCGTGGGAACACTAAACTCTAGTGATGGCGTTATTCTGTGATCCCGAGCCTGAATTGAGCTCCCAGTTTGTATTTTACAAACGTTCTCTCCGTCCGACCATTCTCTTCTTTACAGCGAATTTTAAGGTATTCCTTTGAATTAAAAACGTTCGAGCACCAAAGCCATTTCGAGCTCTGGTTTCGTAGGAAGAATGTTCGGAGTTCAATCTCATCTCACCATGATTGAATTCGCGTTAGACTCCACAAGAAGTAGCACCATCTGATGAAATAATCTCTATTCGCTCTAACCGTTTTATTGATTTATCAAAAAGTCCAGTCATGCAGTATAATTTAATGAGCCAATTTTCAAAGAAATCTTCAAAGCTATGGTTAAAATAAATCAAATGCATATGTGACTGAGTGGAGAGTCTTGTGGGTGTGGCATATACCACGAATCTTGGTTACAAATTTTAAAAACATCAAAAAATACTCTTCTTGTCACCCCAAACTTATTTTCCAGTCAAAAATTTGAAAAGAATGTTCTTTAAAGCTTAGATAAACCGGATGAAAGTATGGGGCGACACTAGCGCCATCTCTCATCTCAGAATCATACTAGACCACCGTCCCCTTTAGCCTTAATAGGAAAGTCTACATTTTCTCGACACATATTTCACTAGTCGTGAGATGCCTAGAAGGACTGAGTGGAACTTTTTTTCCCCTCACCAATAGTTTTCTTGTGCTTCACTAAAAGTTAATTTTGCTTGTGTGTCAAGTGTTATTTGTCACCATTTGGTTATTGCAAATCTTACTTCTTTCTCAAATTTCAGACTAAATACTAGGTGAATGCAAAGTCTATGAATTTCATCTGGAGTCCTTCAAAGTAACACAGAATCAGTAAGGTCGTAACATGGCATTAATGAACACAATTGTACAATGTATGAACACAACCTTTATGAGAATCAAAATCTTGGTAAACATTTGGGAAAAGGGCATTGCTACAGAACTCGGTTTAGCCGATCAGCTCCGCACCAAAAACTGGAGAGAAAGAAACACTACTTGAAAGAAGGCTGCAAATAATTACACAAAGGTTTTTTCTGTATAGATCAATCGCCCCCCAAGAACACAGCTTTATCATTGCCTCTACTCACCAACCGTATTTTGCTTCACAATCAAGTTTATTTTGAAGGAATAAACTCCTCACACTCAATTCGAAGAAATAGGGAGTTTTGGGTGGCTTCATTAGGAAATTTTAATACAGGTAGCTAAGGGCGCAAAACTGAGGATAACTCGAAGAAATTATTAACTACGATCGCTTTCTGGTCAGCTAAAATTTGGACGATGATTAGGCCTGATGATTTGCACAATTGTGATTCTGATTTATCCCAACTCCAACCCTTTAGTTCTCATATGGAGCGAACTACATTTGCCCTACAGAGCTTTGGGTGGTTTCATTCGATTCTAAAAATTCAATGTTATGCTTTGGGCACAACCAGACGCCAAAAGAACCCAAATACCAAATTACATCAAATTTTGCCCAAGGTAACTAAGGAAACAGCAAAACTTTTAATTTGATTTTCGGATTCTACGTACCTTGAAACGTAAACGAACCAATTTTGAAAGGAGGTTGACATTTTTGTTTTCCTTGGCGATTTTAAAGGTTTATTATTGAAAATAATATACCAAAATCAACGCAAGGTCTCTTAGAAGAACAGGTAGAACGATATAATTATTATATTATTTGTTTCGAGGATCTCCATTGTTGGTTACTGCGTCTAGTAGGGAAGTGGAGGAACGAGAAAGAATGTTCATTCTAGTTTCTGAGCTTAAGTACGGAGAAAAAACTACTTCGGTTGCAAAAAGGATAAAGCAACCGTTTTCTAATATCAGATCAATATCTAAAATCCCACGTATCATTCGAGAGGAAGGTTATTTTCTCTAGGTATGATGTGCGTACCCTTTATTCCACGTTCACCTCATTAAATTCTCACAACTCCGAAGGCTGGTCGGATAAGCAAACACGACTCCCCTCCTGCGGGCATCATGTCGAGAAAGAAACCACCGTGACATTTTTCAACGTTATATATAACCTTCCAGACGCCATGTAACCCTCCTCCTTCTCTTTCTCAGCCATCATCCGTTATCTTGAGTTCCTAGTTCTGTTTCTTCATACTTGACGTAGCATCTCATTTCTCGTAAATTCGAGATTTTTCGAGCCGATTTCCTTCTCTAATACGCCGTGAAATTGACCTCCTTTTTACAACTCTGAAACGTTTACGTTCGAGATAATACTGGGATTAGAGTAGTACAGAATGATACACTTGTCATCCTGATATGGCTCAATAGATAACAGAATATTTGAGAATACCACATAACAAAATCTGAAAATTTGATTGTTTTTCATCTAAAAATGTCGATAGATCCATTCATACTAATTAGTCAAAATGTTTCCAATGCTCCAAGTATGAAATTATTTCACAGTCGTAACCAAAGTTGGACTTTTAGAAACCGAGGAACCAAAGTTTCAAGAAATTGACGATTGTACTTGTAGTTGAATAGTTAATACTAAGGGACTCGCCCGAAAATATCCACGAGGTATCGTGAAATTTAAGGTAGGTAGGTACCATAATTGTATGATGTCACACGATAAATGTAGGGGTAATAAGGGACTTTTTACCCCCCCCCCCCCCAACCTCCCCATCATCCCTCCGTATACCCTGCGACATCGCAAAGCTATCGCAACTACCAAACCTCTGCACTTACGACCTAACTACAACTGTCCTATCTTCGACGAAAATAAATATCGTATTCAGTAGCTTTGATGGTTTTGCGTTTTAACTCGACCCCATCACTTCCCCTAGGCTCACACGTACCTTATCGTAGGGAAAACATTTTTTCAATTTTCCCATCACTCTCAAAGGATGTATAATAGGATAGCCTTTGCGGGGATGAGAAGGTGGCCCTATTATAATAGAGCGAAATCCAGTTTCAAATAGGCGGAATGTTGACGTCAAAATGCCGCCTCTTGCAGGTGAATGAAATCATAGTTTTAGAGCGTGCAGGCTTGATAATATTCACAATGCAGGTACGGTAACGTCGAAACACTACCTAGGTCTAACACCACTGTCGAAGGCCGGCGTGGCGACGTTGAAATACCGGTCTTTGCAGAGCTCCAGTACTGCCAAGTTCAGGGGGTAACAGGCCAACAAAGGCCGTTCTGGCGACGTTGAAACGCCGGCCTTTGTCCAGGCAAGGCTGGACTCGCACTGCTGAGGGGTATACGGGGGGAAGAAGAGGAAGGACTTGGGGGGGGGGGGGGTAAAAAGTTCCTTATTACCCCTAATGATAACAATTTTACCTGAAACTGTCAGACTGACATGCACGAATATGAAGCTTTCTCATTTGTGGTTGTGAAGAAGCAAAATGATGGAAAATGATTTTTTCAATTAGTTTTTCGAATGGTAAAAGTTATGAAGTGTCACAAGAATTCGAATGATTTTATTTGAAAAAGAAGAGAGTCTGACATATGAGCAGGTGTGTTTTGAATATGATAATTGTGGGTCTCCATATAATGAAAAGCCACAATTATCATAAACATGCAAGACTTTTTCGATTTACACAGGAGTAATTGATATTGACTAATCAACAACAATGAGAATGTTTCTATTGCTTTATGTTGGCATTCGAGAATTCGAAAAATTCATTGAACGACTGTGCGGCTGGATAAAATCCAACGTTTGGAGTAATTGTTGCATGTCAGATAAGCTGACATGTTCAAATTTCCCGTCGGATATCTCACCGGCCAGATATCTTGTTCAACCCCCACGGAATTAATTAATTGACGATGTAGTCAAGGCTTGCTCAATCACTACATCCCTCTCCCGAAATAGCGTACGATTCAATCACCCGCAATATTGGCAATCACCTCAGGTAATTGAGCCAATCTAATCGGACAAAAGAAAACACCAGTTGTCGAACAGGAGAGCGTTGGCAGATTGAGTACAATATCGTCCTGCATTTGAACTATTAAATCCCATTGAGAAGAGTCGATGTTGATTAGTTCTATGGCGAATCAACGATAGTTGAGGTTCGGTCGAGCCAGACCGCACTAGGCCGAGCGAAGAACAGTTTCACGCACTACGGTACAGAATATAATAGGAGGGAACATCAGAGCAACCAAGGACTACTCCTGGGCGAAGTCAACGCTGATTTTGTCTATCAATAATATTATCGATACCATAAAGCGCAGAGGTATTATGTCCGAAAATGGAGTTATGAGAAAAACGCAAAAGAAGTTTTCACTAGTGCCCGAATATTACTAAAATAATGGCTTATTCCACTAAACTCTTTAATTTCTTATCAGCTGTAATGTTCAAAAAGTCCTGCAATAATAGTTGAAATTTAAGATTTTCCGAAATTAAAAAATAAAATTGTGGGATATGGATGGACATACCTCTTTTGACCAAGTAATGTAGGGAATATGAACCCTTTGGGTAAAGGAATTTAACACTCTCTCGACCATAAGTTGGCATCACCACCGGTTTCTTGGTAACAGACTGGCACCAGAGGTGGCGTCGATAGGCGGTTTCGCGTGTTGTGTATAATTGATCATGAATTTAGGAATGCTATTCATGTATAATACATGGATTACTGAACATCAATAATTACATTTTCTACTCTTTCATTCTCCTAAAAATTTCAGATAATTTCAAAAACTGTATACCATAAATAATTTATGCTGCTAATTATTAACAGTATAAATCTCTTTCATTCTCCTAAAAATTTCAGATAATTTCAAAAACTGAATACCATAAATAATTTATGCTGTTAATTATTAACAGCACAGAAGTTAAAGGATCTCTTGGTTTCAAAGAGATCAAAATCGTCCCCTCTAACTATCTATCTGTTTTAAGTTACCTCTATTTGATAGAATGATATCACAGAAATTCGACGTACTTAATTATCACAAATGTGCCACGTTTAAAAAGAACTGGGTATAAGCTAACAACGTTGCAAATTACTACACATCAATTTATTATTATTATTATTATTATTATTTTTATTTTTATTATCCGTTTGCGTAGAATACTACCTACTTGCAATAAAATCGTTATCCTGATTAAATCAATCAATAATAAGATTGTAATTTGACCATTGGTTGAGAAGGATGCGCAACTGATTACAACTCAAAACTCATTTCAATGAAACGATTACTTAATGCCTGCATTTAATTTTTGAAGAGTGCGAACGTTTTTTGACATTTTCATGTCTTTGCTTTGGCACATGAACTGAAAAATCGTCACGAAAACTGAGCAAATCTTGCTCACGCGACCAATAAATAAAATAGACTCACTGTGTTACGTAAAGAACAATCAAAAACCTTACATTTTGCTTTGGCACATGAACTGAAAAATCGTCACGAAAACTTTGTGTAGTGGTTGACATGAAAATGTCCCAATGTGTTGCAGTCTCGTATGCAAGCATTTAAAATTGAGTTTATGATTTCGAATCGAGTGTGATTTTCCAAGTAAATCTTCCGATATATTTTATTCGATTTTCGGATTCTACGTTGAAACATAAACCAACAAATTTTGATGGGAGGGGGGGGGGGTGAAAAGAGTTTTTCCTGGTCGATTCCAAAGGTTCATTATTGAAAATAATAACCCGAAAAACCATCCCAACAGAGATCATTTTGGAAAGCAGGATAGCAAAGAACATTTGACTCACTCACAAGAAACGAATGAAGAATACTAGTAGTTTCAAGATGGCCAAGAGGAATAGGGCAATTTAAAAGCATTGTTACATTTCGATCATACCGTATGCGGTGTTAAGGAAGTGTTTGATCGATCAAAGTTGCTAAGGAAGGCCTGGAGTTGGAAGGAAGAAATTTGTGTACTAACGTTTCGGGAAGCATATAACCAGACTGAGTTATCAAAAGGAGTTTGAACTCCGTAGGTTGAGCTGCGTGAGCATGAATCGATGACACAGACGGATATTCATAGCAAATTATATGTACAATGGGATCTTTCTCAAACTGCAGGTAAGAAGGCTGGATAGTAGAGGATACTGGACTGATTTATGCCAATTTTTTTTTTTTTTTTTTTTTTTTTTTGTCTAGGTAACTGTGTTGACGTTCCACAATCGAGTGCACAAAGGGGTTATGTCCGGACGAAGTTTCATCGTCCAGAACACGATTGAATTTTATAGCTGTCATATTGGGACATAGAACTATTGTGCATTTCTCTTTTGTACAAAGCACCGAATGCTATTAACGACTTTTCGAGAGGGGACATGGAACCCTGTCAATTTTTCCGTTTTTAAGCCATTTTCAAAGTTTTTAGCGCCACAACCATGTATCCTCAAGAAAGAGTATGGTCCTATGATGTCACTGACCCATTCATGTCAAAAAAAGATATTTTTGAATATAGCGCCTTTGTGCTTCAAGGTGTCGTTATACTCCCTGGCCCCATATATGAAGTATCTACTAGCAGTCAAACAGGAATCATGACCGACACGGACTGTCCCATTTTCCATTATCTAATTTTAATATCGTGTAGGTACTCATTTACTGTTCATTATTTCGAAGTTCCATTAAAATCTACATAAAAATGAAAAAGCAGTTCAAAGTAGGGAAACTTCCGATATTTGACTCGAATATCTGATTTAAATTTAAAAACGGATCACATTTCATGTTGTGTATGAAATTTCATTATTGAGATTCGTCAGTCTTAGCCCTGCGAAATTTCAACCTATTGGGTTGGGTATTGGGGCAAAAAGACCGAATTTAACTCGCCCATCTGATCAGGGAGGATCTCAATTGGGTGATCAGAATTATTGGGTGAATCTTTTAGGGGCCCTGCGAAATTCCAGATTTCAGCTTCTTGGGGCCATCTGATGCCCCATAGAATAATTAATAATGAAACAGTGAACTTTTGTGTAATAATTTGCAGCGTTTTTTGACACCGTGTAGACCTAAGCTGCTGCGCAAGGTACGGGGTGAGGTGAACAACAAAATGTTCTATAAAATCAAACATTTCTAACGAGCATAGAACGATTTTTCTACCTTGAATAAAGGGGGTTAGCAACGAAAAACCATGCATGCAACTCCCTAATACGATATCAATATCCCCGCTCAATAATCTTTGCTTGCAAAAATTTTAATCAACCCAAAAGACAATCAATCCTAAAGACCTGAAACATGTCAAAATAGAGTAATAAACCAATGTACTGAATCGAGAAATCGGTCAACTACAGCCTCTGTCAACCATAGCAATGCAAAACACACCTTAAACTGTATCAATCACTGTCAAAACGGTTCAACTTTAATACAAGAAAAAGTATGAGTTTTCAAGCAATTTACGGTGAAAACTCTGAGAAACCTTGAAAGCAAGGTGGCCCTCCAGGGGGATCTGCTACCTAATGAAGACTTGTCTTTTGTTCGCTCCAAGTTTCTGCTCTACCTACTTATCACAGCAAGAAAGGTGGACACCCGGCATTCTGGGCTGGCGAGGGGACGTTCTTTATTAAAACACCTTTGGTACAGACAACTAGGTACGCCTTTGTCTGCTTCTCCCTTCATTTTTCATCCTCTTTTTTCCCTGTATTTTTCCTCCCTTTTGAGAAGGACCCGTTTCCTCAAATCTCTCGGTCTCGTTTTTTCCGGCAACGAGAATAAATTTTCGGCCTTTCTCAGAGGAGTTTTATTTCTACAACACAAAGCGTCCAACGGGACCGAGTTGGAAATTCACCATTTATGACAATAAATGCATGATGTTCGCTTTCAGTGACGATTTTAGTTTCAAAGTTCCGAGCCTGGGCACTCAATCGGGTAAAGAGGCCCATATACGCTCGTTTTTCTTCCAGTTCGATGATGGTTTACTTTTTCACAGGCCAACAACTGGTGTAAAATCCTGCGACACCTGCACAGTTGATGGCTCTTACATAACGTCACACGTAATTAACTGAGCAGTTAAGCTTATCCTGTACGGGCACCTTAAATTCAGTTGAAGGCTGTATGTACAAGATCGAGAACCGTCCCTGGAGTCAAAATCATGCGTCGATTTTCATCATAGTGCTCAGATATTTTGTGGAGGAAAGAAAAGTTGTCAGGTGGCATCGTTCTGTTTGTAAGATATTTCAAAATCAATTATATTTTTTATAAACCAAAAAAATGCATTCTAACGCCATTAAGCGGATCTGGGGGCTAAATTTGCGGTATCGTTGTTGATAGTTGAAGCAAAAGTTATAGCGTGTCGACATAACTTTGCATTTTTCTTTTTACTATTCATCTTTGTACATCAACTTTTACAGAAAACTGGACAGGTAATATGCGATACGACACCAGTAGGATATACGCAATTGCTGCAGAAGTTGCGTTGTACGCCAAGCACTCATGTAAAAGGCGTACGATTTTCACCATGATGATGGTAGAAAACTGGATGAAACGGTAGCATCTAGAGCTTACAGCTTTTGCCTCAGCGGTCTCACTAAAACCCCTCTTTACTTGCCACCCTCCAGAGGCTATAAGACCAGAAATCCTCTCGATAAGATCAAAAGCAACTAATTGGCGCTTGTTACCTGAGTGGTTTTCCCTTCCCTCCTTCCCCGCTGAAGCACTGATTAAGATTTTGTTATTAGATCAGAGAGAAAGAGAGGAAAGCTGGGAGAGTAAAACTTCAAGCCAAGAAGGTGTTATTATAGACTAAAGATCCACGTAAATTGTGTTGTTTCAAGGGGTGATATTGAAAACCTAAAACTTTGGGATTATTGGACGTAACAGTAAGGTTACGTGAATATTTTCTGAGCTAGATCGTATCTAACCGTTAAGTACACATAAACATCGAGAAAAGCATTAATTAGTACCTACGAAAGATATTTTATTTATTTATTGTAATAGAACAAAAATAGGCATTCCGGTTTAACATGGTTCTATTTGAGTCAAGATAGACTGCTGCTACGACTTCAGAAGTAGGAGTAGGACCCTTTAAGTCCAGTAGGAGTCATGTTGGACTTGGATTATTTTGCCGTCTTAAATTCTATTCTGTTGTGTTCTGCTTGTTGTCGAGTGAGGGCGATGGTCCTCTCGATGCGCTGAATTGCTCCTAGCCTGAATCCTACTCAATGGAGAGATTTATCCCTTACAAGCCTAAGGCTTCAGCACTACATCTGCGGCGCCTCACAGCCGACCGTATTGACGAGTGCGTCAAGATCTATCTGACAACCTCGGCGTCTGATAACAGACTCACCGGCGGGAGGTGGAACATTCACCTAGTCGGGCCTACTGTTCTGAAGAGATCCCCAAGGGGAGCTAGAGGTTCGGCGCCTTTATGGGGCAAACCGTTCCCTCGGAAGAACTGGAGCTGTAGGTAATACAAGAAATGATAAATCGGATAGACGAGGTACGAATGCCTGTAGGAAGACCCCTCAGTATGGCTTCTATACTCAAGTTAGAATGGTGAGGGGAGAGTCGAAAAAAGGTGACGTCAACTGACGTGTTTTTTCCCTTCCTCACTTCACCCATGTTGGTGATGACTCATGCCTCCTTGGGGTTTTCCTACGCACCACTTTTTTTGGAGAACTACTGACTAGAAATTTAAGACATTACATAATCCAATTGGAAAAAAAAGATGAATTTGGTTTTAAACGCCATCAGGTTTTTCGTATCCATTGTTAGGGTACCTAATAATGATTAAGATCAGGCCAGGAAGGAAAATCAAAACAACCACGTCTCAACTCATATCTTTTGATGTTCGGTGGATTTCTCGAACAAAAGAAAAATCGATGAATTCCGCCGAGAAGGAGGGAAGGAATGATTGGATGAAAAAAGATACTGGAGCATCGGCTTGAATTCAATGTTCCCAGAGCTATGCCTCTTTTGGTGAATAAATTATTTGATTTCCGACCCCTCGCAGTTAGCAGTAACTTCCCATTTCTTGATCGACGATGTCGAAGAGGAGCCAGAAACTTTACCCTTGTACGGGAGAAATAAAGAAACGCCTTGATTTGGAGAGAGAAACTTCAAGTCCCAAGAGATGATCAGAAGCACGATTTTCGTCTCACAGCTCCTCTCCATCAATATTACCTCCTGTCTAACCATTTTTCACTCCAATCCAATAGTATTCGAGTTCAATAATTAGGGTGGTGGAAATAATACACATTAACAAAGGACTTCGGTTGGTCGATTTGATTTTCTCTACACGAGAGGACAGATATTATATACTTTGCTCATATACAAGAAACAAGATGATATTAATGGAAATAAAAATTCCCCTTTGATTCAGACCTCGAAGACCAATATTCAATATTCCAGAGTCAATATTCCCTATGGAATATCCAGCCGAATAAAAGTTGAGCACGATTGAGCACAGTTGCTCACAATGGTCTTATGTGGGTAACGTAATTTCACTAGGGCATTACTTTTAGCTCTTGCTTCTACAGCTGATTTATCAGTTATATTCATAATTTTATATACGTCTCATATGTAAGAAAGTCGTAAGGATACGTAAGAATATGTAAGTCAAATCTCAAATCGGTGTTTTCATTTATATACCCCAGAAACTGTTATGCGGTCCTTACATACATTCAAACTCTAGCTTTTTTGTGCTCCCGAAAATATTTTAACAGTGGATGTTTCCGGAACTACAACATTTTTCATGCGGCGGCCTCCCAGCATGAATCTCTCTAGAACTCGTTGGGAACATTCTGAGCAGAAAATATGATTCCTTCACTATCTTTCAAACGATATGACTTACCGCAACCGTTCTTCCGCTCTTCCGCCATAATCGCTCTCCGAGTAACCTTCTTTTTCTTCTCGGTCGAAAACAAAGTGAAAGAAATTTACGGCAAATGAACTTTATCTTGTTAACTAATAAAAAATGATACTCCGGCGCAACTTGCATAGTTTGCAGATGAACTACGGGTAACTTACCTTCGTGCAAGTTCATCTAAAAGTTTCTCAGCCGATGGCCCATCCGCCACCATTCTCAGCGAGATAGGGAAGCGTAAAGATGTCTCGCTACGATTCCATCGTCGGAAAGAATAAGAGCTTCTTCATCTGCAATATTTACTCCCCCATATTCCTCTTCCCTTGTTCTACTCCAGCTTCCTTTATATTCAGCGATTCTTTGAGCAAACACTTCCACCGTAGCGTTAAGATACAGAGGTGAGGGGTTGAAGGAAAAACAGACTTGATACGAAACTTGTGAGATGGTTATGCGACGTTAGATTCAGTCGAAACATAAATGAGTAGTGTGACTGTGATCATGAAACATTCGAATTGGAGAAATCTCGGTGTTTTCATTCCTCAATCAATCTCTATATTTCAAGTGTAGGAGGAGATTTTATTCCATAGAGCGACACAATTTTTGCTATCTCACTACCAGAAGTAGGAAAAACTTCAGCAAGGTGGATGTAGCACATATCTTCCTCATATTCCAGAAAAGACAAGGAGCACGGAATCCTAAAGCGAAAAAATTACACATTCAATCAAACGATTCATCCGCATTCATTCAAGCAATAGTACTGTGAACTAGAAATTCAACCAACCCAATGGTGACCGTCAGGTGCGCCATCAGTATCCTAATTAATTTTACAATCAATTCCCACAGGGTGGTCTCATCCAATTCTATTCTAAATTGATGAAAAAACAATTTCATTATATGAACAGCTTACAAGCTAAACGTAACGTTTCCATAGACTAATTTTGATGAAATTTGGGGTCGAGTGACCTGAAGCTTTTGGTGATTGTCAGTCACTTCTAAGGGTTGAAAAGTTCGGTTTCAACATTCGAAACGCCTTACATCGAAAACTTGCACTGTTAAGGTATTGTTTGCTCATTCATTGAAAATACCTCTATACGATCAACCTTTGTTAGGGTAGATTATGAAATTAATCGTAACTACACGTGGCTCCCTGCGATCCTATCCGTGTGGTCCTATCCAAAACATCTTTTGGCTGATGTCAGTCACTTCTACGAGTTGAAAACTAAGGGTTGGAATTTTCAAAACGCCCTAGATCAAAAACTTTCAATATAAAGGTCTTCTTTTTCTCAATTTGAAACAGCATTCAATTTTCGAAATCGATTTAGACCACCCGAGCTCTGTAGGACACGTTCGCTCCCGAAGATAACTTAAGGTAATGACAGTGGCAAAGCTGTGTTCTTGGCAGGCGAGTGATCTATACAGAAAAACAATGAACCTAATAGGTTATACAGTGTATAAGTAGGTAGGAGTATACAGTGTTATCAATTGTAGCGTTTTTATAAATTTTAATCATCAGGCGTTTATGACAAAACGATGTAATTGCATTATTTTGAGGTGGCTCCATTATTTATAGTTACATTATGTAGTAACTAACTATAGAGTTGTTGAATGACAAATAGATGAGTTTTAATTTCATAATCAAAGGGTGGATGACCAAATGATCTGCTCCAGGAGAATGTTTTTTTTTTCTTTTCAGGTTGCTAGTGTTTCACACCAATAATCAACCATTGCAATTATTTGTACCGTTCATGAAGTGCCATTTTTCTGATAGGTATCACACCCCTATTTACATATCACTTGTTTTTCAGCTTCTTCTGATAGTTTACAGTTGTCAGATATACTATAAAAGCAAGTTTAATGTCTTCCTTCCCCAGGTTTCATTAGAAAAATGTTGTGGAGTGGTTCTGGCTGCTCATAACTTTCAACTACACGAGCAGTTAGCAACACCAATAGGTCTACATCCTCCCCAACAATCACAATAAGGTGCCCTGTATGAATATTGATGTCTACAGACTGTAGTAAAATTTCTTATCAGCTAATAATAAGAGGTACTTATGTGTGATGATTTTAACTACTTTTTATAATTACTAGTATAATAATAATATTAATAACAATAAGAATACCGTGATATATATTATAATAATTATTAATAACAATACCTTGATAGTAATAAAATGTAATCGTCTCCTTATTACAATGCAATTTTCGCAGCTTTTGTAAAAAAAAAAAAAAAAATCCAGACTTGTTGTTTTTGTTTTTGAAACCCATCATAACTCATCATAATCCGGCCATGGAAATTAATATAATATATTAATTATAATAATATAATAGTCTGGATCTATAATATAGATAATAATAGTCTGGATTTTTTTTTTTTTACAAAAGCTGCGAAAATTGCATTGTAATAAGGAGACGATTACATTTTATTACTATCAAGGTATTGTTATTAATAATTATTATAATATATATCACGGTATTCTTATTGTTATTAATATTATTATTATACTAGTAATTATAAAAAGTAGTTAAAATCATCACACATACCTCTTATAATAAGAGGTATAATAATAATAATTATAATAATAATAATAATAATAATAATAATAATAATAATAATAATAATAATAATAATAATAATAATAATAAATAAGAGGTTATAATATAATAATAATTATTATATTATTTCGTTTATATTATTTCGTTTTATATTATTTCGTTTCCTGCCAATATTACGAATTTTCCACTAAATTCGAATACCTAGACAAATATAGCTGATTTTTGGGTTCAACAGTCATGTTATTTAAATAAAAGCTTCTCAGCGAAAATTCAGTGTTATGACAACTTTTGGGCTTTTGTGAGTATCTCTTCGTGGGAATGAGCGAATTTGAAAATTTAAGATCCTCTTTCACGCAACATTCTATTCCCTACAACTTTTATCATAAGGTTTTTTTCTCTTTTTTTACTAGAGGAGCCGTTTTCTGGCCACATTTTTGCAAAGTTGGTAAAAAAGATTTTTGACAGCGATTGAATTGGTCGGCCGAATCTGACGTTCCAGAAATCATTCGACGGGAAATATAGTGCTCTTCAATTTAGTATATAGGTAAGTATAGTGAAGTTTTCCGTAGAACGAACCAATTTTGGTTTATAAGCCAAAACTGAAAAAAGGGCAAAAATTTCCCGGTTTTGGCCCTCACAAGTTAAATTGTACTCAGAAACCGTCGCAAACTCATATTAGTCTTATTTGGGATGCCCAAAGTGGATTAAGATCATTTACAGCTTTGAGCTATTTCATTGGCAGCGAGGTCTTTTCGTGGTCTAATTTGCCTGGGCTACATCAAGTATCCGATTTTTCGATTTTCTTTGGGAACTCACTATCGAAATCATTAGGTATGCTTTGATTTTGTTTGGTTTGAATTTATTAGAAGAGCGGTACAAGCCCCCTCAGCGAAGGAGAACCCGAAGTTTCCCACTAAATCCTAATTCATCCAAGTTGTCCCGGAGAGGGAAACGGTTGCCAGATCTCGGCACCAGGTCTTTGACAACATCCACTTCACTCCCTAAACCCAGTTCGCCCACTCAAACTCCGCAGTTCGCCCGAACATGAGTTAAAACAGTAGTTGAAGTGACGGGTATCAGATGTAATTACTCAATCTCCCCTTCGCGCGACCCCCCCCCCCCCCCCTTCCCATGGAACTCTGAAACCCAATGTTTGAAGAGAGACTTCTAGTTGATTGATTCCGCTGGATTTCAAAGAGTAACCGCTCCCGGGCTCTTCACTCCTAACACAAATAGAGGTTCGCCACTCCGGTGAAATGGAGTTACCACTGGGTGTTGTGTGAGATTTCTTTTCCGCTGTCAAAAACGACTCATTCAGTTCATTTTTCGATGAACATTGCTCAGAAACTCCTCTGAAATGATAACCGTCAATTCATAAGTGAGTGATAATGATCACTGAAGAAAAAAAAATGAATTATTACAATACAACTGAACTAACAGTTTGCAGGAGATGTAAGTTTCGTTTAACGAAATATTCTGAATACGTTGGCTTAGGTAACTAGAAAGCAGAATGAATGTAACTTGAAAAAAATATGTATGAGAATAAAACTGGTCAAATCAAGAAAGTAAAAATTATTACGAAAAATTGTAGATAATGCACAAAAAACATAGGTAATGGTTACGATAAATGGAGATAAAAACGCTGCTAATTATTACACAAAGATTTTTTAAATATACATCACTCGTCTACAAAGAACACGGCTTTGCCATTGTTACCACCAACCAACTTGAAGTAAAATATCGATCCTATTTTGGTCAGCTAAAATTTGAACGGAGATTGGGACATATTTGCGATTAACACTCGTGTTTTTGATTTATCGCAAGTCCAACCCTCAAGTTCTCGTATGGAGCGAACGATTTGTCCTACAGAACTCCGCGGGGTCTGTACAAATTCTAAAATTCGATCTCTCTTGAATTGATGAAAAAACAATACCTTTATATCAAATTTTTTCGATTTATGGCGTTTTCAAAATGCCAAACCCTATTTTCCAACTCTTAGAAGTTACCCACATCAACCAAAAGCATCGGGGCATAACTAGACCCCAAATGGAGCCCACATCCCGAATTTCCCGAATTTCATCAAAATCGGCCAATGCTAACTAAGGAAAGTGCAACGTACGGCGGACGGACGACCAAATTTGTATTCGATTTTGTATGATACGTACCTTGAAACGTAAACCAACAAATATTTATGGAGGGAGGGGGGTTATTTTTATTTTTATTTTATTTTTTGGTCGATTCCAAAGGTTCATTAAACAAACACTAAACCAAAACACATTTACAGAGCGTATAATTATATAAATATACTGTAAAACAGGGGGTTAAGTGTTGCAAATAAAGGGTAAGTTTCAGATTAAATTTTCCAAAAGGTCTTCAGACCCTCTCAAAATTGCAAAACAAAATTACAATCTCTGTTCTCCTTTCTTTTTGTGGACAGTTGAATATTGTTATTTGTTACGGAGTGAAGAATTTTACACATTATCTCAATGTTCAGTTCTTAGTTCGGACATAATTATGTACAGTAGCAGTTTGTAATGCCACTTCTTCATGAGTTTCTTGATTTATCTATAATGTTAAGTACATGGAAGGCATTAGAAAATAGGAAAGCTCATTTAGACCTTTCGATCTTGATAAGAGGTGTTTTAATTCAGTTATTTTCCTCATTAAGCAGAATATTTAAACCTAAAATCTTCTGAAACACTACCACTTTATACAAGTACATTTAGTTGGTATTGAGTGATCGGGCTCATTCGATGTATATTTATTCAGTTTTTTCGTTATGCATGATGATTAGCTGAAGATGAAAAGGCAATCAAAACCTCGTTAAACCTTTTAGTTTCTTTCAATCTAGTTCTAGCAAGTTTAAAATAAATTTAGGTTAGAAATAAGCTGTTGAAATAAACCAACATCTTTTCAATTTTGTTGTTTACAAAGAGGTAGGAAGAGTACATCACCAAAATTACCCAAACGTGCTAAAATCACGTGAAATACCGAAATTGGGAATTAAAATAAAAAGTCTGCCAAATGGGTGTGGCACACAGTTTCCTCGCGTTCATAACCCGATTCTATAGATGATCCGATGCATAGTACATCACCAGTAAAACGGGGTGAGTTGAGGCCACTTTTGAGGTTTTTTCATCATAACTACCTCAAAACCAATCGCACAGGGCTAATTTTTTTTTAATCACATAGCTACACATCTCACCTTTCCATTTCCGTCGAAAAAAAATGTTCATTCACCCAAGGGGGGTGGGAGCAAAAATTTTTTTTGTGGTACCATCTCACACCGCCATCGTGGTGAGAAAGGGCCATCGACTTTTTTCGCATATCTACGCATTATAACAGCTTGTGGATCCTTCTAACACCATCTCCTATGAACTAGAGCACATTAGATTTGCAAAAAAAAATTTTTTTGTTTAGTTAATAGGTGTTAACAAATATAAAACAACAACTTTTCAATAACACTGTTTTAAAATTATTATTTTCACTTTAAAATCATCATTTTGACAGAAACATCGACTTTACAATAAAACTTCATTAAACTTCGACTCTTCTCCAACAAAAAATTGAAAATAATGAAGAAAAAACTTATTTTTTCAAGGAGACGGCGAACTTGTTGTCTCCCACTTTGTGAGGCGGAGGAATGGGGGGTGCGCTATGATGTTTTAAAGATTTTTAATCTAAAGTAGACTACATCCTGAGAATTTTGGCACCAACCGCGACCTTCTAGCGTGAGTAGATCTGTTTCTATGATTTTTCAAAGTTTCGACCGTTTATAACGTCACGTGCCCCTCTCGCCTGGGCGGGACCCCCCAGCCAACTGTGACGTCATAAACGGTCGAAACTTTAAAAATTCATAGGAAAAGATTTACATACGCTAGAAGGTTGCGGTTGGTACCAAAATTCTCAGAATGAGGTCTACCTTAGATTAAAAATAACAATAAACAGTTATTCCTACCCAGGCGCATGCCCTATTTTCCCCTTGATTTGCAATTGCCAACTTTTTGTTTTATTTCAATTACATGGGAACGAGTCGTCCCACAAAGACGATCTTTCTCCTGCACTTACTCAGATGATATAAGAACACAAACATCAACTTACCAAGCATACACGACAACTCGAAATTGGATTTCCTCCGAAGGTTTTGCCACTTTTCCGAGAGGTCAACAAAAGTATGAAAAACGGAAATCACCACAAAACGTGAACAAAACCGTTCAAGAAGGTTTCTTCAGCACCGCGCGCTACTGGCACAATCTTCCCATCTGGGAAAAATAGGCGGAATCCTCTAATTACTACATTGGCCGCTAGGTAGCGTTATGATGTGATAAAGCTGAATTGGACTCATCTCACCCCGGTGGCCGCATCTCACCCCATTTTACGTATTTCAAAACATCAATCTCAAACTACCTTCGACTACCATCATAGGGGACCATCTACACGCTAATCTGAACAATCCTGAGAAATTTCGTCGAAATAGGATGGAAAATGTAGAAGTAAAGGCTGTTACAAGGAATTCACGTTTGCGCATGCGCAGCATCGGGTATCAGCCCGGGGGTGATTATTTTCGTGAAAAACCGTCTAGACGCCAACGCGCAAAATTCCTGAAAATTTCGTCAAAATCGGATAATAACTTTGTATAGTTATGCCGGTCACAAGGATTTCATGGCAGACAGACAAACACGGAATCAAAATTGTTCAGAAAGGTATTAAACGTAAATCGCGAGTAGAAATTTCGATTTCGGAGAACATTTTTTTTCGACCTTGAAAAGTGAAAACAAAGCTTCTGCTACCTTGGTAGAATTGGAAGCAAAAAAAAAAAAAAAAAAACTGGGTACTAAATCTCTCTGACTTTCAACACTTCAGAACATGCGGGAAAAATGCTTTTTTTTAACTCAACCAAATTCGGAACTGTCCTTGTAGATTCTTAAACTGGTAAGGAGTTACCTAAACTGCGTTATTTTTATCTCACAACTAACCGCCTGGGTGGGTATAGTAATGTAGTAACTTCTCTGAAACTCCATTGTTCCTCAACTTCGTTTTTCTCCCGACGAGCATTATGAAAATGTATCGCATTATTCTGAAGAAAACTACGAAAGATAAAGAAAAAGCTTAAATCAGGAACAACATTCGAAACGCTCGAATTTTTTTTTCTTTTTTTTCATTTCAGAACTGATTTTATAAGAGCGCAGGTTCTGAGACAGACGTAAAATTTCAACCTTCCTTTCTTATTCCCGTCCATGAATGAAACATGAAATAAATAAAACGGAGCACTTTGAAATATTTTTCACTCGAGAGGTGAAAGAGTGAAAGAGATACCGGCCCTAAACAAAAATAATGTGTCCGGTTGAACACTCAGATTAAACGTCTTGCAGGGTGGTATGCCGTCTGCTGGCGGTGCCTAAAGGAGGGGGTGTTCATTAAGGTTCCTTTGGCAAAGGATTTTAATTCATTCGTTCTAAATCTACTCATTTCTCTGAGGTGCAGTTTTTATTCCTTTCTCCAGGAGAAAATTCTTCATACATTTTAGAGGCCTTCATAATGAGACTGAAGTGAAAATGAATGTTTTATAAAATGTAATAGAAATGTGATATTCAAAAAAATACGTAATTACGAACCAGGAGACCGTTTTTTTTTAAGACAAACTTTCTGAATGAGCAAAAAAAAAAAAAAAAAAGAAAATGGGATACGACATTCCAATACTAAATTTTCGGTACTTTTCCTTTGTACCCCCCCCCCCCCCCCCCCCGCCTCACCTAAAGTCTGTTTCACAACTTTTACGACTGTTTCACTCCCGCCCGATGTTTCTAGGCACCGGTAATGATTCCTTTTCACATTTTAATAAATGAATGTACGCTCAGTTTGAGGGAGTAAATAGACATCTGTGAATTGTTTCGAGATGTACCAAAGTGTCTACGAAGTTGGGTGTACAGAACAGGTCCAAGCGATGAATCATCTTTTGAGGCACCAAGATCATGTAAATGAGGATGTCGTACAGCTTAGAAATTTCATCTGCTTAGAAAACGAGAACCAAGCCACACGATCTAACTCACTTACTGTGAGCATCATGAAGTGCATATTTCAGAACGATAAGTACTAAGTGAAGTACTTTAGTTTTCTTAACGTAATCCAACTATGTATTAGAAGAATTTTGGTTATGATTCGTAACTTGGTGCAATAAACAAGTCAAAGAAAAATCAAAGAATAGGTCCAACAAATAGAATATGCATGTTAGGTAGTTAGAAAAATATGGCGTAGAACAAACGACTAATAGATAAATAAATTCTGTACAGAAAACTCAAATTCAACCCATATTAACGATTAGTAGAAGCCTCAGCGTTCGGGAAAAGGCAGCAAATGTCGAATTCCTAGCTCCGAGCAGAGCTCTACGATCCGTTTTTCTTGAAATTGTCCGTCATTAAGTTACCAACGAGTATCAGTTCCTAGATTTTTTCATATTAAGTACAACCAAAATATAAAATAAATAGCAAGGAAAACAACTTCCGATTTTGTATGAGGGAATTTTTATCCAAGCAACCTTAATATCAAAATTGAATCCTTATTTTGCATGAAACCTTTTTTTAACCACTCATGATACATTTCTTATTACATTTATGAGAAACCTAATTGTGTAATTTCCTTCATCCTGGATTAGTTCCAAGCTGAACATTATAGTGAGATTATTTGTATCATCGTTGTTCGTGTTCTACGAAATCTTACCGAATAATTATGGATGGGTATGATTCTTTCGAAGGAGAAACTATAGTCGTCCAACTCACCTGAAACAAGGAAAAACTCTATAAATCAATTGAATTAATAATATTTATCAAGGGTAATTTTTTTATACCGAAAAACGCCTAGAAAGTGGCCATATTTAAATACCTTTTTCTCCGAATCTACTGAAGTTATCAATTTGAAATTTTTTGGAGTCGTTATAGGTATTATGATGTAACTTTTAATTTTAGAACTTTTGAGCATATTGCATACACACAAATTCGAGGCGTTTTTCTATAGAATGAACCTTGAAGAAGTGAATGTGATTTGTACTCCTGCCTCAGCTTCCACACCATCATCTTCCGAGTGAAAATTATCATCAGCTATTGCTGATCATGATAATTATGAGACTGAAAACAATTTGACATACTTGATATTGAATCCTCCTACTCTTTCTAAACTATTGATTTGAAAAATTTGCAATATTCAATATTTGCAAAATATTTGCACATGTTTACTATGTGATGTTTTGTTGAGGAGAATGGAGCCGACCCTGCCTATGGTGCTGGGATACTTTGAGATACCTGTCTCTGTACTTATTTTTAGCATACTTCTCAATGTCCTTGTTAAATGATTCTCGGAGTTATCGATTCAATACATTGCGTAAATTCATTTTGAAAAATAAAAAATACATTAATTTGTTCCCCAAAAAAAAATCGTTCTACCCTTAAACGGATCATCTGTACAATCTTGAAAGGAGGAAAAGACAAAAACTGGTTTCTTCGATCGAAAAACGCTACAAACAATGAAATCAACGGAACACTCATTAGTCAATAGTATTATGTGTATTATTCCAATATCAATTATTTCGATATCAATATCAGTGTTCGTCACATCAGTCCTCAAAGCAAAAAAGCTGGATGGAAGATGGGAGGAAGAAGATGAGGAATAGAATTGAAGGAGACCAGAAGTAGGAGCAGCCATTTGGCACAAAAAAAGGGCTCACCCTGAAGTAATACTGTACAAGTGGTCCCGGGGTGAGTCCTAAGCAGAGGGAGTGGGGTTTTAGTTGGTAGCCCCAATTCATGGGGAGTCCAACACTGTTGGGGTGAACTTCCCCTTCGCTCTTAAAGAGTTTCCCCACTTCCGTAACAGAAAAAAATAAACAAAAAAAAATCAATTATTTCGATTGTAAGTACTTACCAACAATAACAGAGAGAGTGAGAGTTGTGAGTGGTTCTCTCAAAACATTTGGTTCTTGGTTGCTAAGGAAGCACCTCTAAGTAAAGTGAAACTATTCACAATAAAAAGTAAGTACCTAAGTATAGTATACAACCATTGCAGGTTTCATTTTCATCCGAATGCTATTGCTGGTCTTCCAAAGGGAAGATAAGAATTTGTTCTGATAATTTCGCTCATGGCTTCCCATTGCCTCACCACCCTGGGTCGTGACGAGGGGGCAATGAGAGCCCCGGCCGCCGAGAAATGCGATGAGCCTTGAACCCTCGACCCCTGCAGAAGTCGGCCAAAAGTCACAATAATGAAAGAGTATAAAATTTGTTAGCTCAGCTGAAATTTTTACGGAGATGATGATCGCTGATTCTTGGTTTGCCACTTGTATTCATCGATCAACGTTCATGAAAATAAACCAACACTTTTTTTTCCGATGCAATATTCGCTTCAAAATTGCCAATGCACGATCATCTCCTAGTATGGAGCTAAGTGCCACACCCTCTTGGTGGACTTCTTTCTTTTCTCTCCAAGGTTTGATTCTCATCGATTCACGAGCTATTCAGACCATTTGAGGGGTCCAAATCACGGGACACTGCTGGTTGCATGCTTTTGAAAAGAAGGGTCGGGGATGTTCGGGGCGGACGAATTAGTTGTGAAAAGAGGGTGGTTTATTGGGATTGAGGATCCCGTCGAGAGGTTTGCAAAGGCGTTGGGAGAGTCGAGATGGGGGCTTCCAAGATTAAATTGATTGGCCCCACTTTGAGTTCTCGCGAAGGGAGGAAGGCGTTCTCATTACAAAAGGACCCCCCGCCATAGACGGTGGTTTGAGAGTAATCCTTGCGGTTTGACGACATCGCGAATCACAACGCTAATTTCATTGCCGCCAGGGGAAAGGCCCTTTGGGGAAAACGTAGAGAAAGGACATTAATATTTATTCGCCATGGAAGAGATTCATATTTCGTGACGTCAACCGCTTCCAATTTCTAGAGAACAATATCCATCTCAACACGGATCAACTCGGCGTTGGATTTCGATGACACTGGAAGATCCAATGTTAAATCTTCGTAGCACTCCTTACAACCACAACTACCCAACAGCCTACCTGAACATCACCCAATCAGGTTAAATCCATGAGTAGGTATTTCACAGTTAATATAAATGGGACACATACACTAGATGTTTATATTAGCAAAATAGTGTCTTGTAATATCGTGGAATATCAGGAATGGGGTCAAACGGGGAAAAATGACAATACTCCAAAGCTTCTGAAAAAGTAAATCCTTCATCAGACCCTACAAACAATAAAAGGTTAAATTTGGTAATGGTAAAAAAAAAAAAAAAAAAAAAAAAAAAAAAATACGCCCACTAACTCTAAGAAAAGTAAAGTAAAATTCACTAAAAGTTGGGAACATTAGTTACATAAAAATATAGTTAGATAAAGTTAGTTAGATAAAAAATAACATTAACTACTGAGATAAAAAATGACATTAAATGTTCAAATAGAAATTAACATCATGTTAAATTTCAACACTTACTCTTCTATCGGATTAGATTTGTTCAGTTATAGGTAATTTCAGGCTAGAATGGCAAAAACATGTTCCATGTTGAAAGCTCGAAAGCTCGCTTTTGGTTTATTATTTTTAATAATGAACCTTTGGAATCGACCGAAAAAAAAATTTCAACACCCCCTCAAAATTTGATGGTTTACGTTTCAAGGTACGTAGAATCCAAAAATCGAATAAAAATTTGGCCGTCCGTCCGCCGTACGCGGCACTTTTGCCACTTTGCATTGACCGATTTTGATGAAATTTGGTATGCAGGTTCCATTTGGGGTCTAGTTGTGCCCCGAAGATTTTGGTTGAAGTAGGTCACTTGTAAGGGTTCCAAAATCAATTTTGAAATTTTGAAAACGCCCTAACTCAAAAAATGTTGATATAAAGGTATTGTTTTTCCTTCAATTTAAGATTCTATAGAATTTCTAAAAAATTTTGAGACCACCCGGAGCTCTGTAGGACAAACCGTTCGCTCACTACGAGAATTTAAAGTTCGGACGTACGATAAATCAGAAACACGAGTGTGAAGCGCAAAGGAGGCCTAATCTCCGATCAAATTAAAGCTGACCGAAATGCGATCGATGTTTTTCTTCATTTTGGATGGTTGGTGGCTTTGCAAACGAGTGATCTATATAGAAAAATAAAAATAATAAACCATTGTGTAATAATTTGCAGCGTTTCGTTGTAAGAACTGTGTGCATGATTTGTGGTTACAGTAACCACAAATCATGCACTCATCTATTTCGATGTTAAATGCTAGGAACAGTTAGTTTATGTAGCATCAAGCTCCAACAAATTTAGCATCAAATGTAGCATCAAGCTCCAATTAACAACGAATAAGTATAAATACAAAAATAAAATAGACTATAAACACCTAATTTTGGAAAAAAATGTCTTTGAACAGTTTTGTGGTAGAATTTAAGGATAATAAAAATATACTACTGATAATAGTGTTGAAAAAAACTTCCTCTCATCTTGCTATTCTTGTACTTCCTTTCAAATGGGTACAGCACTTTGTCAGCAACAGGAAATAGCAACATCATCCATACGGGTTTAATCTCCTCGTGCAGGATACCTTCATAATTTCATACGTTCATAAATTTCATGAATTGGGTTATCAATTCAAGAGCAAAGTTTCTTGAGCAGGCATCGTCCAAGGATCTTCTCTCGATCGAGACTTGTTGTAACATTAAAGTCGAATTGGCGGCCCAATCTCAGTTGGGTTACTTGAAACTATGAGTTCCTTGAAACGTGGGTACGTTGAAAATGAAAAGCACGTTTTTCTCTTACTGGTTGAATTTGAACAATATTCATTCCATGGGACGTTCCCTGTAATGTAAGCATATGTGAACAATTCGTTCACCCCTTTTAAGTGACTGACAATAACCACCACAACCAGCCCTCAGATGGAGCGGATGTACCAAATTTCATCGAAACCTTCCCATGGAACGGTGCTTACAAGCGTTAGACGGGCGTTGACGAAATTTATAAGGGACCGCCTCGATGATGATCAGGATCAACCCTTAAACCGTCGTCAAAATACAAACTACTAGCAACAACAAACACAGAATCAAAGTTGTTTGAAAAGCTCAGAAACGCATAACGTGAGCTTGTCTACTCGGCGAAATTTTGTGTTAGAATGAACGTAACCATATTGAAGGATGAATGATTAGCGTGCAATAGGAATTACATCGACATAGCTGGTAAGGCGGGTAAAATAATTAGTTAAAGGGGCACGAATATAAGAAATCTCTTATGTCGACAACAACAGATTTGAAACTCGTGCCGGGAAGTGGAGCAAAGCACGGCGGGAACTTTCCCTGATAAGGAAACACATTCAAACGCAAGATATAATCTCAGTTCTGTTACGTGCCCTTTCCACCCGCGGGAGTCGACATGCGGCAATTTTCTTCGACCGGGCCTGGCGGCGTTGGGGACGGCCGGGGCAAAATACGGCTGGCTCAATAAATTAGTCCTTATTGATTTCATAAGGATTTTTTTGGTTTATTATTTTCATCGAGGAATTCCGCTGATGACAGTTATTGCTGCTGATCCTATGACCTCTTGAGGGAGGATTACTTACAGAAAAATCGCAAGAAGGATTCAAGCAAAACTCAACATGCCTATTTTCAGAAATTTTCAGGAGAAGCACAAAACTTGCTGTGGTTTTTCTTATAGAGAATTGCCAATCTGTAGGCCAGTGAAAATTATGTCTCTGAATACCGAATTCTCAATATAAAGTACAACATGTCCATATTCTTTTCACTTGACACGTGCACAATATTTATGACAAATATTAAATATAAATAAATTAAATAATATTAAAAAGAATGGCGGAGCGGTGGTTGCTGGATACTGCCATCCACGGTGTCGCAGGCGTCATCAGCTGTTTTCCAAAGGAAAGGTCAGAATTGGTTCTGATGATTTTGCTCATGGCTACTTATTGCCTCACCCCTTTAAGTGGAGGGGGTTCACCAATGGCTTATCCCAAAAATTAGCATGACCTGCGAAACCGACCTCGAGCGGTCACAAATCCAACTAATCTCCCGACCCGATTGGCCTCAACTTCGGTTCATCAAACCAGCCGTTAGTTTTGTTATATACCTATTATATATTTCAAGAAGATTAATTTTGAAGAATCAGATAGAAATCTGTGTCTGAGAATGTAATCAGCTTCAATCAGTTTTTCGATCACTTCCTGACAGTGGGATGTTTGAAACCGAGGACGTTGGATCATTTAGGAGTTACGAGAAAGGAAGTAGTAGTTCCTTTGTTATTCTAGGTCTAAGAGGAACTGGAAAGTTCCCGTCCCAATTTATTTTCTAACTCCGTCCGTACAAAGTTCACAAAGCTTTGATTGCATCGTTGGAATAGTTTGGGGTTTCTTCAGGAAGTAGACTGCCAACAAGTGCGACCTTAAAAAAAAAGAGCGAATCAGAATTGAAGTTTTATCGTTACTCGAGACATTGCAATGTCGCAGTTTATAATTTGTGAGGTTGGTAGCTGTTACGTAGAAAAGGTATTCATAATTGAAAGAACAGATTTCCATCGTAAATAAAAATAGTTCGAATTATGTATTTAAATGAAATGGACTGTATGAATTAGTGAAACAATAAATTAATAATTGGACTGCCTAAGGAGCTCCTTCACAAGTAAGTAAAATCCATAGGGTGCCGTTTCTTAAATTTGCCGTTAAAAAATTAAATTATCAACAAATTAAAAAGATCTAACCAGATCGTGAAGGGATGGGAAGTCCAGGGAAAATCGACGAGAAGAGAGGAGAGGAGAGTAGCCGAGAGTCGAGCGGATAGAGTAGAGTTGAGTAGAGCAGAGTGGAGTAAGTAGAATAGACATCAATGAAAGTAGAGAAGAGTACAGTAGAGGGGCAACCAACGCCTGCAGATCAGCAGCTGCAAACATAGGGATAAAATAATTAAAATTTTGATCTCCGGTTGAAAATGTCGCAGATGCCAGAAGTCGCTGGACACTTACTTTATCCTCTGGATACGAGTAGAGTAGGTAGAAAATTCTTCGAGAAAGACTCCAGCCGGATGTGATATTTTTAGGGAAATGTATCAAATAGGTCAAGATCGGAGGGCTGACTAGTCGCAGAACACAACGAGAGCTTGGTGAAGACTGAAGGATTGAACGATGTAGAGGGGAGTAGGTACAGGTGGATGCAATAGAGAAGAGTTGGGATCAGGGAGCGTTAAGGGGTTCAGAAAAGTAAACAAACGACTTGAGGAACGGCAACAATAGCAAAAACATCACTAATCTGCTGCACGAAACGTTTTTGACTGAGGGGGTTCGTATTCAAAACGCTCCTGAGTGGTGGAGTCATTGTAAATCATGTCAGTTTTCCAGTTTACACTGTGCAACTGGCGTTGTTTTTGAGAAATTTATTATTTTGACAATGTTAGGAATGATAATACGATGATGATTCAACATAATTGTTACTCAGGTTTCCTGGTAAACCCGAAAGAGAACCAACCCGGAGTAAACCATCCTCCGAGCCCTGAAAAAGGCAATAAATTTACCCAAAGCTCGGCAAAGAAGGAGTTGATAATTCAGTGGATACCCCGTTGGTGTGGTGTGCTGTGTTCAGTCGACCTACATATTTGCTGTTTCCTGGTAAGAGGGGTTATTGTAATCACCTCCTCAATCATAGTAGTAATATACACTATAGAGGTATTACTGAAAGGTATGTAAGTTCTATGATATTCATTTCCAAACACCTTTAGATACAAAACATCAATGAATTGGTTGGGCTATCAGATTTATGTGCCAGTTGATGTGCCAAGTTATTCCACCGAAGAGATACCTTGAAATAATTATGTACACACTGATTAGTATGAACCTTTTCGTTCAAAAATGAACTGCATCTTCATAGACTCACATTGTTCAAGTACTTCAGATAATTGTCCTTACTGTATCAATTATAATATAATTGATACAGTAAGGACAATTATATATATTATAATATATTATATTATAATATATGTATTATATATCGACAAAACGCTGATTTAGTTTTAAGTGAGTAGGTACATTGGAATAGACCAACTCCTTGTAAGTTCACAATACGCGCTTTACGCAGTGACAGGTCCATTTTGATCACTTTCAAGGTTTCTGATCTCAGAAGTTCCTAAAATCCTACTTGAAACGCTTCCATGTCTCACGTATACAACTATGAAATTTTGAAGGACCCAAGCAGTATGAAGTCTTGACAATTGTAGCAGTCGGTATGAGCGTTTTCATTATGTTCTTCCTATTCATTCTGGATCATTTTTAGGACGACCCACAGGGCGTCCTTATGCGATTGATTTGGGGTAAAGTTGGACTATACCAACTGAAAAAATTAACCGCACACTGACCCGTTCTAGACAATTTTGAATCCGAATCTTCGAAAAAACCCATAGAGTAAGTCTGTGTGTGTGTATGTGTGTGCGTATGTATATACATGTGTGACAAAATCTTGTGCACTCTGCCCAGGCCTCAATTCCCAACCGGACTGCGCGTTTCTTTTTTGTTCGACTCAGATAACTTCCGAGTTGCACATTATTTCACCAGAGTATCGAAATGGGGGGATAATATCCACCAAATATACAATTTTTTAATATTTCGGTTCCTTTAGAGCTTTCTAATTGTAATGAACTTGAACACGGATGTGAACTTCTACGGATTGCCTACCTTAACTGACAGATGAAAGTCGAACGTTACGACGTATGACCGCTTTGGTGCCAGACTGGCACCATCGATGGTGGGAAGGGGGGCGAACTGTAATTCAAATTCAATCCTCGCATGCCCCTAGAAATGTTATGGAGGATGAGGTTGAGGGTGGGGGGGAGTCCACAATTTCTTACTCAAAATACTCACTAAATTACATTGAGTGAAAAAGTAAAATAGGAGTAAGGTAAATACAAAAATGCAAGTTTTATCGCTCACCTAGTGGTCTAAATTGACATAATGCTAATCCAATGGAACATCCCCTGGAATAAATCCATTTCTTAACTATATGTTTTTTTATTTCACCTTGAACATGTGTGATCTTCTATGGACTGCCTAACAACACTATTAGATACAAGTCTAATGTTACGACGTATTACCGTTTCGGTGCCAGACTGGCACCGTTGGAGGAAGGTGATTCGAATTCACATGTTCGATATCGTGGATATCAAAATACTTATCAAATTCGAGGGTCGCATGGATCTAGAAATGTTCTGTTGGCTCATGGTGAGGGGGTTCCACTTTTCGATATCAAAATTTCAAGCTTCGGACTCCCATAATACTGAAATTGATATGATCCATCATACTTACAAAATTACATCGGGTGAAACTATTTTGTGCAGTGGAAAGTTAAATGTAATACAATATGAAAATTGGTAGGATAACTGGAATTTATTGGTAATAACTGCGCATCATCAATTAGTGCAAAAATTAGGGAAAGTAAGTTACAAATGATATTGGAAAAATTAGCATATTTATCTGATTCGGAGATGGAGAACATTATCAAGCTTCCAGCTCATTCAAACGATGTAATCTTCATTCCCTCATTTCAATCAATGTTGATGAAGATTTTGAACACTTCTACTTGTATCGGTCCTTCGATTAAGTAGTATTGGAAACTCCTCTAGAAATCGACCTCGTTTCCTCCCTCGTTACATCATCTTCATCCCCTAACTGCCCCTCAGTTGGTGGATTTTCCGCTAGATTTCGCGCGGGCGACAAGCCTGTCAGTTTTTCTTTCACATGGAGGCCTACGAACGCTCTTCATCCTTCTCTCTTGCTTCTCTCTCCAACTCTTGAAACAATCTCGTGTCACTTCTCATTTCCACAATGCGAGGTCGTATGTGCTGTCTTCTATAATAACACTAAACCGGGTTTTTCGTTCTTTCGCTGAAATCATGGTTGTCAGCTGTGTTGTTGTTCTTAGCTGTTTTTTTTATCTCTCTTTCTCTTCGCCCTTCCGAGTCCCATCGTTTTTCTTACTTCATTCCCACACCGTATTTTATTTTTTCAGTAGGTACTCAGTATTCAAGTTGAGCGAGCAATATAGCTCCCGAAAATATAATTTTTCTTTCAAATTCATGTATTTATATCGTGGTCAGAGTAAAATTATCCATTCATTATTTATATTATTTATATAGACATAGGTGTGGAAATGAGAATGATTCATCCAAGCTGAAGTAGAATTCGTAATAACGCATCTTAAATCTGTATTATCAGCATTATGGCAGATACGTGGACGTATAATTTATGCATTACTTCAATATTGTCGGCGTAATACCTACACCGTACCCTCGTTAATGTAGAAGGTATTCTCCATATTTGACGATATATCCTATTCTTGCGACAATAACGGTATATAACATTATCCAGGTTGATGCTATTAGTGAGCATACACTGTAGCTCACTCTGCAGCTACGACTGTATACATGTAATATAATTCATGGGCACCAACGGGACATCTAGTTAACTTACTGACAATCTGTAAATATCTCCCCTGTCAAATAATTTATCATACTATTACAAATATTGTACTTGAATGAAAATTTACTTTCTCACACTGAAGCTTACGATAGCTTTGAATTTGTACAATTATTGTACCTATAAACTATTATAGGTTATGATGATTCAAGTAATCCACTAACCAATATTTCCGATTTTTTTTTCAATAAATTTTGAGAGAAAAAGCGACAAAAAAGATCTTTGAACAATTTTGATTCCATGTCTACGAGTTGAAGTAAATTTTCTATCCGGTATAGCTAAAAGTATGACTGTCCGACATCTCCAACATTCGGAGGGTATTTTTTTAATTTGTTATTGTAATTGTGATATCATGAACAAACCATCACCAATTGTTTCATAAAGCAGAGAACATTGATGAGGAGTTTTCTTTGCTTTTGTATTCTGCCAGATTTCTTCCCTTTTGTTTCCTTTGGGCTTCAAGACCTCCAGATACCTTCGCACGCTTGCCCTTTCCTGCCCTATTATCTTGCCCTTCAGACTGTCGTGTGTTCGTAATTGATTTACGCTGACCACTGGGAGCTTTCCCCTTTATCCCTTGACTTATTCACCCCAACACATCTTTCGGAACTCTCTACGAGGGTGTGTTCTGTTTGTAATAGGAGTTGAAATACCCTAAATTATGATATCTCTCACGACTTGTGTACTAACTTAATACTAATGATGATTGCTCAATGTAATCAATAGCAATCAAGTCTTCCTACTGCTTCAACAACATAATGTTCATTTCCCAACAACATGGGGTAAGAACATTCAAGTTATCGTTGCGTGATTTCCATCTATTAGACGCCAACCACTCAACCTACACTCAAGTTGCGTTTATACAAACGATTTGGGGATCTTGAAAAAGTTCAAGTTGAAGAGAAAAAAACCCTCACACGATCATCTAATTTTGATTGGTTGTTACAAACGAATGTATAATGATAATGAGAAAGCGGAAGCCTGAAGGAGTCAATAAGGGTATTGTGTCTCATAAAGAGGGAACGTAAGGAAAAGCTAATTGAGTCTTAAGTGATGGCGTGATAATAAATTGCTCCCTACTTCCTCCACGATAGGTCACGATATGCCGCCAATTATGTGGAGTTGCGACCTCCTCCACACCTTTGGATGTAGCATGAGCCGGGTTGTGTGTTCAACATTATTAGGGAAACTTCCTCCTCTTTCCTCCGTGAGTGTATGTGGATGTTTGCTGGAGAAGGGGGAACTTTGAAAATCCGAAAGGTTGAACTCGCGTCACGCAACGTATAAGGTGAAGTGGGTTACGTGGAATGGCGATAAGATCCGGTAATGACGGGTGACCCTGAGCACTTTTCTTGTGACCGAAAGTTTATGAAAAATTTAAACTGCTGAGTTGATTCAATTATTCGCGCTGGCTAATAATACACTTGCGATCGGTTCATATTGATCCAGAGAGCTAATTATGTACCTAAAGATGTCAGGCGCCTCCAGAAGGCGCTTGGATGTGTGCTGCTATAATGGAATCACTTGATTGTAGGACCATGATTGTCAATATATTCGTGATTGTATTTGCGGTAATACTCCTACTCATCTATACCCAGATCATATTGCACTGCAAGAATGCAAGGGGCACAACACCAAAAAGCTATTTCTTGGAAACCATTGCTATTTTGACCTTCATCAAAACTCTATTCTACAGTTCCATTCTAGTAAAATTAAATCCTTCGTTGTTTTTTCATCATCTAGGGGTAGTATCGCTTGAGACACTAATTGAATTTTTATTCTTTCAAAATGACTCCAAATTCGATTTTTGACCGACTTCAACGCGCCGAAGGCGCGCGAAAGAGGAGGTACTCAATTCGGGTTGTCGTGGGACGACGATTTTTTTTTTTTTTTTTTTTTTGTATGTCTGAACACCTTGCATTTTTTTATTCTGGTACCAATCTGTCTGATTCTTCTTGAAATGTGTTCTACCAGTATCCGTGGTGGTCCCATTTCAAACAGATTTCATTTTACTTTGTTAAAAGTATCGAAAATTTGTGAAAGAAGTTGAAAAACGTGGTTCCCGTTTTCGGGAATATTGGTCCGCATTCACTCTTCTTGCCCTGTGACTTCCGACTGAGTCGATGGAGGACCGTTTGTGTATAGTCAAATTAAAGTTCTGATTGTGAGCTTTAAAATGATATGCTATATGAGGGGGGTTCCGATAACTAAAAGGTGCTGCGGGGGATGCGAAACGGGGAAATTATAGTGGCTTTTAGGTCAGAACCTGCATGTGCCATATCAAACGTGTCTACGAATGCTCAAGGATGTGAGTTTTCATACCAAGTATGAGCGATAATTATAGTACTGTTAGTAAGGTTTTTTACCAAGTGGGTGTAGCACATAGCTCCCTCGTCATTCATAATATAGTTGGATAGGTAATGGTATAGAAGATCGTCAGAACTGAATAGTGCTGTACCAAATATGAGATATGTAGTACAATTTGGTGATATGAGGGTATTTTACCAAGTGGGTGTAGTACATAGCCCCCTCATCACCGATAACATGATTAGGTAGGTAATAGTAGAGGGCATAGTCAGAACTACATAGTGCCCAACTAAATGTGAGGTATGTAATAGTACAGTTATAGTTAGTTAAAGAGTATTCTACCAAGTGGGTGTAGCACATAGCTTCCTAGTCATCCATAAGATAGTTGGGTATGTAATGGTATAGGAGATTGTCGGAACTGAATAGCGCAGTCCCAAATACGAGATATGTAGTACAATTTGGTGATATGAGGGTATTTTACCAAGAGGGTGTAGCACATAGCCCCCTCATCACCGATAACATGATTGGGTAGGTAATAGTAGAGGGCATAGTCAGAACTGCATAGTGCCCAACTAAATATGAGGTATGTCATAGTACAGTTATAGTTAGTTGGAGAGTATTCTACCAAGTGGGTGTAGCACATAGCTTCCTAGTCATCCATAATATAGTTGGGTATGTAATGGTATAGGAGATTGTCGGAACTCAATAGTGCAGTCCCAAATATGAGGTAGGCATATAGTACAATTAGGTAATGAGAGGGTATTCTACCGTGTGGGTTTAGCACATAGCTTCCTCGTCATCCATAATATAGTTGGGTAGGTAATGGTATAGGAGATCGTCAGAACTGCATAGTGCAGTACCAAATATGAGGTATATAATACAACTCGGTAATGAGAAGGTGTACTACCAAGTGGGTGTAGCACATAGCTTCCTCGTCATCCATAATATAGTTAGGTAGGTAATGGTATAGGAGATCAGAACTGAATAGTGCAGTACCAAATATGAGGTAGGTATATAGCGCAATTAGGTGATGAGAGGGTTTTCTACCAAGTGGATGTAGCACATAGCTCCTTCGTCAATCATGTCATGGTTGAATTGTGTTGTCAGAACTACCAAGTACCTAGCAATTATGAAAACCAAGTCTACCAGTTAGGGGATAAGAGAGTAGATTGGCAAGTAGGCAAGTGAACCAAATACTTCCTGAAACTGATCCTAAAACGGAAACTCATCTATATATATGGAAACTGATCTGGATTACAGAATGTGGTCCACTCTACGGCTTTTGGTTCACCTTACTGAAATGAATCACTGTATTACTAAAACTGTTCGAAAAACTGCGGGTAAATTAATTTCAAAGTTATATGGAGGACCACTAAAAAGTGAAAAATAAAAAATAATATAAAATGGAAAAATAATAAAATAAAAACCTTTTTAACAAAAAAATGGACCGACCTCAAAAATGATGTCTTTAAACACCAAAAAGGGAAAAATAATAATCTCAGCGAATACATACTTGATGTAGTAGGTTGTTGGACATATATATCTAGTCAACAGATGGTATGTTGGAATACCAACAATTATTTTAAGTGGGATTCACACTTATTGTCACACTCATATCATCCATCATACGATAGCAGTGACATACTGCCCAATAGTTTTGGAACACTTATATCTACTCGTATTCATGTTGCACGATCGACGCATGTTGTGATACTCACCAGATCATGTGAGTAGTACTTAAAAACCACAGCGTATCCAGATAGGTAGGTAGGTACGCATTGAAGTCGCCGCCGTGCCCATCTGTAGACACAAACATCTACTAGATCTTCTACATACCAACATATTTTTTTTCTCGCAAATATACATACCTCTCATACTACGAACATGCTCCCACACTGAGTATGAATGTAAATATCTGTTCGCTTGAGATTGGGGGAGGTTTTGAACGTTAATTAGGTAACAACGCTTCCGAAGGTATGTAGCTACATTATAATATGTCCACCAATATAATAATAAAGTCTCATATAATATAAAAGTCCCAAAATAGGTACTCGTCACAACCATTCCTAGGGAGGTTCATACTTACTATCGTACTCATATGGCAGCAGAGACGTACTAGGGACCTGATAGTTTGGGGAGCACATTTTAGGTCAATGGTAACCAGATCATCGAATAATTAATCGGTAGTTAGTTTGTGTTTACAGATGGGCACGGCGGCGACTTCAATGCGTACCTACCTACCTATCTGGATACGCTGTGGTTTTTAAGTACTACTCACATGATCTGGTGAGTATCACAACATGCGTCGATCGTGCAACATGAATACGAGTAGATATAAGTGTTCCAAAACTATTGGGCAGTATGTCACTGCTATCGTATGATGGATGATATGAGTGTGACAATAAGTGTGAATCCCACTTAAAATAATTGTTGGTATTCCAACATACCATCTGTTGACTAGATATATATGTCCAACAACCTACTACATCAAGTATGTATTCGCTGAGATTATTATTTTTCCCTTTTTGGTGTTTAAAGACATCATTTTTGAGGTCGGTCCATTTTTTTGTTAAAAAGGTTTTTATTTTATTATTTTTCCATTTTATATTATTTTTTTTAAGAAATTTTTGTGAGTTACGCACCTTTTACGCTACTCACTCAGGATTTTTCGATGATTTTTTGGATCTTCTTTTTTCACTGTAGTCGGTAAAACCGGCGGAAAATGGAATTCTCAATGGTTCGAGCCCTCTGTTTTCGAAGATCTTTGAAGCCTCCTCCGGCCAGGAGATGTAGCAACTAGATGGTAAAGCTGACTTGACAGAACTTGGAGGGATGAAGTAAACATAAGCCTCTTTTACGGATATGCTATCAAGTATCCAAATATCAAAAATGAATTATAAATATAAAGATGTTTGAAAATAGAGTATTTTAATCACAAAAGGTGGAAAAAGTTTCGAGGCAACAATGTACCTCAGAAAACGTCTGTTGCCATTACACAGTCACTGAGCTTGAAAATCACACTGATTGCGATTCATGTCCCTTGTAAGAGAACACTGTTTTCCAAATTCCTCAGAATGAAATAGACTTGAACTGCTTTCTGGCGGAAACCAGAGCAAATAAAAATACGTCAATTAGAGCTACACGTTGAGCTCGTTCTGGTGTATCTCCCAATAAACCTCTTCCAAAACTATAATTTTCGGAGATGCGTTTTTTGTTTTCCCGTAGTGCTTGATGTCTTAATATTTCAATCATTTAATAGAAAAGCTATGTCTGAATGAAATCTCAAACCCCAAACTCTTTTCTCCCCCCCCCCCTTTCCCCAAATTCCCAAAATTCGAATTTCCGGCGAAGTAGTGCACAACTAGATAGTTTCCTGCGTCGAACGAAAAAAGAAACACGAAAATCGGTAAAAAAACTAAGGCCTGGGCGGAGCATACAAGATTTCGTCACACATTTTTTTTTTTTTTTTTTTTGCGGATTTGAATTCAGAATGGTCTATTACACATTAGTAAGTGGTTTTTTTTCTGTTGAGCGATGCCAACTTGAACCCCAAATTAATCGCATGAGGACGCATAAGTCCTAAAATGATGTACATTTATGCAAATCAACTGATGAGCAAATTTTCGAAGAAATCTTCAAAGCTACTTTTAAGAAAATCGAAATATTAGCTATATGAAAATGATATGTACTTATTATCATAGCCACGTATGTACTCATTATTGCTCATAAAATGAATGATAAATATCAACCTGAACTTAATTTATATAGTTATTACTTTTCTGTCAAGGGTTGATCTATGTAGACAATTAAAACGATATATATCATGTTTGGATCAGAATAATGAGTAATCTTAGGTAATAATGGGAATATGACGATGATTCGATTGTATGAGGAGCAATAGGTTTTATTATTTTTTTCTGGAGGAGGCCAAGCAATAACTTGGCATGACTTCATACACCCACCTCTCATCTATTCTTAGCGAAGAGCAGAGGAATGGAAGTGACAGTGGGGTTTAGCTCCTGCAATTCTTTCACACGGAAGGTATTCAAGGGTTAAGTGAAATTCCTTTCTCCTTGAGGCTAGAGTTCATATTGTCTTTGTGTCCCAAAGGGTCCTTTAATATCCTCAGCCTGTTCCATCCAGCCTTCGTGCGTTTGCTCTGAAACTTTCTTCGTCACAAATATGCTATACGTTCCACGTATGCGGTACTAGTGTGCATACCCACGTAGGTACCTAAAAGTAGTTTTGTACTACATATATTTCTAAGTGAGCAAAACCAAAAATATCAACGAATCGATGTTTTTAATTGTGTAAATATTTTGTATCAACAAATGACCAATTTTATCATATTACTTAGGTACTTTTTTCTTAGGAGGTGAGGACATCTTTAAGAACCAGGAGTGAAAATTGGATCTCGTAAGATACCCAAGGGAACCGCTCCCACGGGTTATGTGGGATTCAAACCCACAAAAACCCCACCTCCTTTTCCCACGTAGGATCTCAGCCTGGAACTGTTCAACACATTACTTCAGGCTGAGTCCTGGGAATCTTCTTAGTTCTCTGCTAGGGGCCGGTCCATGGTTCTCCTCCGCTGCCTGACCCGTTTTTGAAGGATTTTTTTGTTCATTTTTTTCCACATAATCTGCCACAATGGTCCAGTTTTTTTTCTCGCTTTCCAGCAAATTTCCTACGACCGCCTCTGGGGTTGTGTCCTGTGCTGCGAGATGCAACTTCTACCTTAGGCAGTTCCTCTCCCCTGAATGCGTGAATCCAAAGAATGTATGGAATGCGTCATCATCCTAGTTCTCCTGGCAGTTGGGACATTTTTGGGACCTCACCTTCCCCATCTTATGTAGGTAGGCGTAGAAACGTCTGTGCCCTGACAGGAACTGGGTTAGGAAGAAATTAACCTCTCGATGCTTCCTCTGTAGCCATATCTTGATTTGAGGTATCAGCCTCGCAGTCCATGTGCCTCTGGTTTCTCCTGTCCATATATTCTGCCATCTTTCCATGGTGAGATCTCTCTCCTTTTTCGCAATACGGGATCGCTCTCCTTCTTCTCTCCTGTTGAACATTCTCTTCCTTTCTGTGGCCATGTGATGACTGGGGATCACTCCTACAAGGACTAGTATGGCTGGTTCTGAGCCTGTAGGCACAGGCGATGCGAAGTGCTCCTCGACGTTTAACATCATTTTAGGTTAGCTAGATACTATCATTTTATAAATATTTAGATATTATTTTAGATAGGGACTACTTAGGTAGGTCCATTTTATTCTTTCTGAGGAAGCATTATTGCCTACCAAACAGCAGATTTTTTTTCCTAGCTGTTCAATACCTTTTCCATGATAAATTCAATTTAGAATGCAGTGAGGCAAGTTATGGAACAATCAATGGATTGACGAGAAAGAGTGGGTTTGTGATCTGCTGGGAACAAAACTATACAAATAGATCAACAACATCCAAAGTCATGAACATTCTACCAACTAAATAAATACGAGTATTACGTGTAAGTGGCTGTTCGTTGTTGCTGTAAATGATCATTTTCGCTATATTTTTCAAGTAACATTCACCGAAAACGGCGAAGGACAATTTCCATGTAATATTATGAAAATGTAAACCTACACTGTGAGATGGAGGCACGTAACATGACGAAGTATGAAGCTGAGGTCGGTTCTTGAGATGGGGTAGAGAAAAAAGCTGGCGCATCACGACTCTTTGGCGGTTAGCGATGGGATGAAGGAAGTGGCAGAGGAAGAAAGTGATGAACTAAGAGACGGTGATAAATAGAAGAGTTGGTCGTGATAAATGGATAACATAATAGAGATAAAGCAGATAACGGACCATTTAATTCCATCTTCCCCATCCTTTCCCTCCTTCCGCCATTCTCATTTCGCACTAGGTACCGCATTTTCGTCTTTCTAGAGTCTCCTCATCAGTTAGGTCTCTTCGAGCTCGATACCTCACGCTGATGCACACTATGATGTAACAGCGAAATGATATTTTACTGTATCTGCTGGTAGGGAATGGGGTCAACTGGAATTAAACCCCTTCTTTGCCGAGCTTTTGATAAATTGATTACCTTCATCAGGGCTCGAAGGACGTTTTTACTCAGTTAGCATACTTGTACAAAGCGTCAATATAAATCGAGCTGGTGGAGATGCCACCATAATAATTATAATAATAAAATTCAATAATTATTATTGAAGATTAAATTGTATGGTATTAAATGAAGAAATGAACTAAACATCAGGAAATTGTCGGATTATGCTGGTGTTTCATTCATTTCTTCATTTACTTAATGCCATAAAATTTAATATTTAAAAATGATAGTGGCATGGTATTGAATGAAGAAATTATTGAAACAGCATCTTTCGGAAAAATAAGTATACAGAACAATCAGATAAATTTCTGATGTTTGATTCATTACCTCGTTTAATACCATAAAATTCGATCTTCAATAATTATGGTGGCATCTCCACTAGCCCATTCCGAATCAGTTGACTGATAATTTTCAAATCATGTCAGCTCTCCCTTCTGCATTATGATAATTATATTGGGAGGAATCCATCTCCGCGTTGTTAATTTTCGGGTATTGGTTCCTCAGCTACGTTCATTTCCAACAGAATATTAGGGTGTGAGCTACAAAAGAAAGTTGGTGTATATTATGGGAAGCTAAAAAAGTAATACCAGACTGGATCAAGGTTGGAAAAGTAAGATGGGATGGAGCAAAAAACAGGGAAGTTGGAGGCTCGCCTTTATAGGAAATTCGTGATCTATCCTATGATAGAGTTTGGGTTCTACGAAAGGCGGACGGTTGTGGTACACCTTAGAAAATGAAATTGGGGTTATGCAAGTAAAGGGAAGTACACTTACAGTTTTTCCAATCTAGGGGACAATGTTATATTGTTAAGTTGGACTTATTGGATTGCTAATATACAGGAAGCAAGAAAAGTTAGGTAGAGTGCAATAATTCATTGGGGAAGGGCGTCAGAAATTGAAGTAATCTTCTCTTCAGAAGTATCAAGGGGCTTAAAAATGTGCAATTTCCCCCAGGCAAAAACGCAACCGACTGTTAGTTAGAAAATGAACATAAATTCCACAATGAAGTGCAAAGTAGAGAGAAAAACGAGAGGAGAAAAAACGTAAGGTATAACCACCTCACATGAAACTTGATGGAAATACGAGTATAAGGTGGTGTTGAGGGGGAAATGTGGAAAAAAAAGTTGTAGGGCTGCTGGAATGAGGGACCAAATAAAAAAGAACTAGTACAAAGAACAATAATAGGGCAGACATGCTCCTTTATGTAAGAGAGAACACGGATCTGCTAATGAGTTGGAGGAAGGATGAGCGGAGGGTTGTACTGGTACCCCCATTTGTTAAACCTCTTCACGCGATTCATGAAGGAACTCTGGTGACGAAGAAAGGAACCCTCCTCACCTCCCGTGGCCTTTCAGTAGTTCCAGGAGTTGATGCTGCAGAAAAGAGAGGACGGAGCAATCAGTTTTTTTCTTCAGTAGGAGCAGCGAGATCTGGTAGAATGCATAGGAATGAAACTCAAATAGGAAAGTGAAAATAAATATTTTTTAGATAATTGGTCGTAATTAGACTGCTAAGGTGAATTATATTCTATCATATCATATCCCATCTAATGTGTTTACAACGGTAACAAAAAAATGCTGTTAACATCGTTCTCAAGTACTCCGTAAACTGACGATTATTTGAAAACTGAAGAAAATGTGTGAACCCCGAAAAACTGAGGAATGTGATGAACACTTGACTTCTGTTCTGTCATTATTGGAACTTGAATCGAATCAATTGCAGCTCGCCATATATTCTAAAGTGTTCTTGACTATAAACGGCCAACTTCTAACCACTTTCACAAGAACAGCACTGAACTGTTGATGCCTTGAGGTTCTTTGTCGAATCTGGGTGTCGTTTAGATGTTGGTTATGTAAGAACCTTAAGTAATGACATCCAGGAAATGGATGTCTGACAAATATTACTATGATAGTCTTGATGTTATCTATAGAAGATTGTAATAGGTATCTCAGACTGGGCATTAGGTCCTATTTGCTCGAAAATTGATTGAAGAAGAAGAAGATGAAGGAAAAGATGAGGAAATAATTGTTATTGAACAAAATACGTTAATTCAACACTTGCAAAATAAATGGGGGCTTGATATATCAATGACCTAGACCTCCGTCACCCAGGATCACCCAAGCCACTGATGGAAATACATACAAAACATGTACTTTTCAATTATCACCTATTATAACAATAACTTTAAATAAATTATTTCGTTCTAGGCAAATGATTCTGAAATAATTGAGATTTTGGGATTTATCAATTAAATTCAGCAAGCAGGTATGCGCTACATTTCCAAGAATGGAAAGCAAATTGTGCCACCTGCAACCACCGATCTTCGCTTCCCAATAAATGAACTATTCGCTTCATGTGAATAACACTTTCTCGCAGGAAGCATGTCCGAAATTTCTAAATCACAGGGCATGTTCCAAAGAAATGGAGATCACCCTTGTTTGCATTCAGGTTGCACATTGAACAACGAATGAATCTGCGAATGAATCCCATCATTAAATGCAAGCCCTCAATATCCAGCGATGATTAAAGAGGAAGATCTTCGACCACCAGAAGTTTGCAGGTCAGACCTCCAGGGCCAAGAGAGGGTAGAGTGGATTTCTTTATGCCTGGGGGCCAGCCCTCATGTCTTCCGTCCACCTGGAAACTAACCACCTCCACAAGCAAGCCCAACTGCGCTAGCCAGGTCTGACGACTTCTCGTCCAACCATGTATGAGGATCTGTCACAATGCATCTTCAAGGCATTGACTCCAAATACACAGAGTATCTTGGAGTATTCCTTGGCTTACATAAGTCTAGCTTAATGAAATATCTCTCGAGGAACCGAGGCATGTGGTATAGGAACACGATCCAGACATTGCTTCTAATGACATTCCATTGCCACAGAAAGGCACAACTTCCACCATTTTCATGCAATACACAAGACCCAAGTCCTCATCTTCCGTCACCACCTAACGTCAAGTCCTGGTAGAAAGTATCACTTTGTCACCCTTCGAAGAATTTCCTAAAACAAATAAAGTTAGTGGAGCCATCTCACATCTCTCAGGTTCAACAGGTGAGGGTAACACAGCCAGCCAGAGAGCGCGAAACGAGCATTTCTCCTGACTCATGTCAGCCGCACGGGAAGTGGGAAAAGTTTAAAGTTCATTTTCTTCGGTGATGGAAATCCCAATTTGCTGGCATTTTATTTTGCCCCTCAACCCCCTTCGAACGGTTGGAGTCCCGAACAACTTTTCTCGAACTTATTTAACGTTTCCCGCTACCTCCGGTTCGTTGCTGAAAAGGAAGCTAATAAGCTTGTTACTCCCGAGTTCGGTTACGTTTTCACAAATCAACGTTGGATTGAAACATTCGAACAACCGAGATATCTCAGATTTCCGTTCTGACGATCAGTGTGTAAGTATATTTTGTTGAGCAATTCTGAGTTAGTTTTTAATTGTTTTCCGCGCCTTTCTCATAATCGTTGAAGGAAACAATATTGAATCTACCATTTCATTTACATTGAATTGGTAATTATTTTTAGATATACTTAGAATAAAAAAAGAATTTGGATATTTCGAGAGTTGGAGGTATTCAGTGCTACCATTTCTACTCGTAGGCATGCGAAGTCAAATTTATGAAAAATTGTGTTCCAATAACATTCCATTCATTTTCTTTAACCAACATATTTACATACAGTTACATATTTACGTGTTTTCATATTATTGTAGGTGCTATACGTGTACACTAGCCATAGAATTTTGGCAGAATTATTGACAAGGATGATATTTGTCTTTTAGCTTTTATTGACAATTCATCCGATTCCACCTTTGATGGGATAATCGATAATCCATGGACATTTCTAGGTTTTATTAAGAAAAACTGCCCGGATTCGAACCCAGAACTCTCAGACTGATAATTCTTGCGATCTAGTTAACGAATTTGTTTACAGGTTTCGCGTTAAACTTTTTCGACCAGAAGAAGAACGTTGTGGTACACATTTTTTCACAGACCCCCGCTATAGTACATTGTAATATCCATGTCAAAAATGTGTGCGGTTTTTCAGGCCTAAAAAGTGTAACGCAAGTCTGGAAAACTCTGGTTCGATTACAGGACGGGACATCAACTTTTTTTTGTAATTCTGACAGTTTTTCAATTAGGTTTGGACGAAGTAAGTAAAATATATGTAAAAACATCGGGAAAGCGGTGTGGCTACGGTCGTTGAGGCGATATCTGAACTTAAGCAATATACTTACGACTGTATCTCAGGGTATCTATGCCTCATGAGTGATACAAAATACGAAGTTCTATAGGAATTAGTTGAAGGAGGCCTCAAAATTGCTTATTGTCACCAAGAATCGAAAGATATCCAAGTCTATACATAGAGTCTATCTATGTATAGTATATATATATATATATATTTTTTTTTTGACATGGATACCTATGTCTTTTGGCTGGGGGTCGAGACATTTTTCGCGACACTTTTTTTGCAACGCTGCAACCAGTAAACAAAATCATAGCTACATATCGGTAGCTATGAAGCAAGGTTCTCTCGAATACTGCTGAATTTCTTCGTGATCGGAGAGTTTTTTCTTTAGAAAAAAATTCTGTTTATTCATTGAAAAAGTAGTAGGTAGGTATATATCTTGTTTGTATTTTATTTAATAATTTTAATTTTGAAATTACACCTAAAATAAGGGACATAGCCATGATCTATTGTTTTTCCCTCTAAGGGAGAAATTTCTTCGTGTACTTCTTTCTTCAGGTTCCGAAACTCATTTCAAACGACCATTTTTTTCCCCAAGTTTATCAAAAACGTCTGCCAGGATGTGCTGTTTAACTTCTTTACACATAATGACGGAATAGGTTATTGTGAAAACTACTGAACTCGCCGATATGGTTCATGATTTTCATAATCATTATTACGTTGATGAATTTTCGCGTTCTCACTCTCATTTCTTTGATTGTACCGTGAGGATGTCAATAAGCAACCATATGGACCCCACTCTAAAAATTTAGCAAAATCGAGCTATTAGATAGCGAGACATTTTTTTCAGTTGTCTCCAAGAGTGAGTACAAGACTCCTTAGTGATGAAGAATTCGAAGAATTACAAGCTTATGTCTGATGAGGCATCAGAACTCTCCCAGGAAACGTCATGAAGAAATGGTGTGAGGGCAAGATAGACTTCTGCCCGCCCTTCACAACTTGCCGGCTCTCCCCCTGTTAATTTATGCCCCATGATGGGCTCCAGCAGAGGAAGTTCCGCCGTTGGCGACAATTACCACCAGAATTAATTAGGCAGATTTCATTTGTCATTCTCTTGGGTCGGGGGAGGATAAGCGAAGGTCGGAAGGAGATGGTGGCCGAAGGCAGGCGGGGTCCTCCACTCCCCACCCGTGGAGCAGGCCGGAATGGATGTAGGGTGGATCTGAAGGAAGGGGCGCATAACAATCAACCACCCGCTACGGGTTATTAATCGGACGCGGTTTCCCAGACGCCAGAACGCGAACGCTATGAGAACGAGCTTGAGTAACAACTACCTACTCAGGTGTAATAATTATTGAGCACCAATAACCCTCAGGCATTGCTGCATTTCACCAGTTCCAATAGAAAACGGGCCAAATTGATTTTGAACTCGATACTAATACTCTTCATTGAGGTATTGATAATACTAATCAGTATACTTTCTGCTATTGCTCAATGCTGGTTGGTGGATAAAAAGTAGAGATGAATGGAGCCACCAACAAAACCCTGTTGACACGGCAGACACCATTAATTGCTATACAGATGGATCCAAAATTGACGGACCTCAAGAAACCAATTCTGGGGCTGGTGTCTACATACCCAGCCTTGAAGTGGCGAACTGGTATAGCCTTGACAAGTACGCAACAGTATTTCATACAGAAATACTCGCTATTAAAGAATGCATCACAACACTAATTCAACTTGGTGTCAACAACAAGAAAATTAACATCTTTACCGACAGCCAGGCAAGTATAAAAGCCCTTCAAAATCCCATCACTACCTCAAAACTGGTATGGGAAACGAAAAGGCAAACAAATAATCTATTTTTAGGAAATAATAAAATTTCTATAAAATGGATACCCGGACATTCCAATCAGCCCGGAAATGAATATGCCGACAACCTTGCCAGAAAGGGTTCAAGAAATATTTTCATTGGACCCTCACCAGTGATCGGCATTTTGAAGAATGCTTGTAAATAAAAGGTAAAAAATGGGAATCCTAAGACCTTAATATGCTATGGTCTAAAGAAACTGATAGATACAGACCGACCAGAATGCTCATCACCTCGTATGATGCAAAACAGGCTCTATGGTTGACCTCAAAAAGTCGAAACACCATCAGGCTAATGATAGGCATTCTAACGAGACTAAATAAATAAATAAAAAATGAATATCATGGACAGTCGTATTTCATCAATGTGTCCATGCGAACAAGAAGAAGACACAGCTGAACACTTCTTGTGCAGATGTGACCGATTCTGGAAATCCAGAACAGAATAATTTCGTGGAAACGCTTAAAGAAATTTGCTGATCTCAGCAAAAGATTTACAAACTCTGAAGTGGGGTAGCCGGCGGAATCGGTCTTGAAAGAGGGAGAGTATAAGCCATCAGAGCCTGAACTCTTTTCCAATGGCAACCCCAAGCAGTGAGTGAGTGAGTGAGCTCAATGCTGGATTAGTCGACGGTGACAATTACGTGACCGAGTCTATACACTTTAGTCTTGACTAGTAGTTCAGAGCTCAACACTGGTTGATTACAATGGATGAATACCATGCTTACTCGTCAATTACTGATATTACACAATTCTTACAGGAACATGATAATCGATTCAATACCGCAAAACTCAATCGCCAAATTCTGAGATCCAATATTCTTTTTGAAGTTAGCTGAGCAGCTTTTCAAAATACTCCAAAAATTACTCACTCAAAAAAGTAACTCGAGAATTCCAGTAATTATGATTAATTCAGAAATAAATAATTAAGATAGATAAAGTCGAACTTATTTTATTCTCTTTGCCTCCGTCGTATCGTTTATGATCAATCACGCCTTGTGAATATAATTAACCTTCCTCCCACAAGGCCGTGTCGTATACGACACGTTGAACCTAATGTGGTGGCGCACATGCGCGCATCACTTCAGGTGAGGGCTAAGGGACAAATTACCCTACCAGCCAATCGTACTGAAGCTTTTGGTGAGGTAAGTTCACGCTCAGTCTTCTTTTTTTTATATCTGACTTCCTGCAAAGGGTGCCTGTGTTGTTATTGACACCGCCTTGTGGAACATGTTCTATATTTCGTGGGGACTTCACTCATGGTAACTCAAACATTTCTTTCATTATTCTGCTTCCTTCATGTGCCTGTTTGCTGCATAATGGCCTACCCATCGAGGTTCATCACTGATGAGGAAATTTTGAATGAATCGGAGCCCCTGGGTCTACAAGGAGGAAAAATGTGTCTGGTGTTGAATTGATTTAAACTAATTTTGCGGTGTGGACTGATTTCAATAGGACCGGGTCAAAATAATAGTTTAGGAAAAACGGGAAATGAAACGAGTAGATATGAGGTAGGCAGGTTATGCGAGAAATGGAGGAAATTCAAAGATATTTCGTTGTTGTACCTTTTTGCAGCGCTGCGTTTACCTCAGGGGCCCCTGGAGGCGGTGATACAATCGGGGGAGGTGTCCTGAAGATCCAGCGAAAGTAGGAAACCAGAGGAAGGCGTGGGAAGGCAACTAACCACACTCGCGAGATTTTAAGTGGGAGGATAATTTTCGAATAAGAAAAAAACTAACTAAAAAATTAACTGTCACTTTTCTCAAAGTAATGAGTGATCAAAATAATTGAAAAATATGCTGTTTTGAGGCGGTTTTGGAATCGAAAAGAGGCGGTTTTGGGGAGCGACTTGTTGCATGGAGAGCAGACAAGATGGAGAGAGAGAGGACTGGCAGTTTACAACCACTCCCGCTAGAGGCGGTGGTGAGGGCTATCAATTTCTGCTCCAACAGTCTGGTTTTGTGATTTTATTGAAAGTTTTTATTATATTTTTCAAAAATTTATTTCAAGTTAAATAATATTTCAAGAATTATATTAGTTATAGAATTGAGTCTGAGGGGAACTAATGTACCTGATTTTGATGTGTAAATCCAAGTTGTTAAATGGTTACAGATGTTCGCTTTATACATTCCTCATATTTTCTCTGATCTTGTCAATTATCTAAGTACTAATGATGAATGATTTCAAGGAACTGGTGTGATGCTAGCTTAAAAGCTATGTGCCTGAACGTAATTGTGTGATATACCTAGTAAATTGTAACAGATTTCGTATGCCCAGGTTCGCTTGAGAAATGTCTCAATATATTTCGTGATTGTTGTTTTGTTTGAACTGATTTTGATGGTTTAGAGGACCAATAAAACTTTAAGTGATTCAGAGAAAGTGTCCCTACTCATTTTTCCCTTTAATACGTCTAAAAATTACACTCAGGAAATAATCATGGAACTGTGTCGTATACGACACTGCCTTGCAATTCATGTCTAGAAAGCGAGCCTTGTGGGAGGAGGGTTAATGCAGAGTGTTGTTTGATTTAGATTTTCTATTATTTTATAGAACACAATTCACACGTACAATAAACACAGCTCAATAATAAAACTTGTAGACGTAACAAACAATCCCGTAGGTAGGTTGGCATCAATCTCCAATAATAATTGTGCACGAATATTAGTAATTATTGGAATTTCAATTCTTCTGCATTTGCATGTGATGCATTTAGTACATTTCGACGCGCGTAGTGATTAGGTTGTATGTGGCCAGTTCTACCTCGACATCGAGGTAGAACACCATTGCAACGGCCAAACCGTCGAATGGCATCCTCACGGTGCCTACTCTCTCCCTGCTACCTCTCTCTATCACCCGAGTGTTCAAACCCCAACAGATACTCGAGTGAGAGGCTAGAATATGGCCTCTCACCATAGGTGTATAATATACACCTATAAGTGTGTATAATAACACCTATAACATATTATATTATAAGCCAGTGTTGAGGCAAGACCCACACCATTTGTATCTGAAAAACTCGAGCTACAATGATTGGGATTTATAATGAAACGTTCAAAACCGTAGAGAAGGGATTAGGATCCTTATCAACATTTTCGGAGTTTTGATTTTGATAGACCAAACACCACTATCTAAATTGTCCTTTTTAATTAAATTTTGCTTATCCTTCAATCTAACTCTTCTCCTGATTAATCTTTTTCAAAACCAGTTTCTTATTAAATTCGATCTTTCGGATGGATCCCAGTAAATTTCCAGGTATCAAATTATTGACTACAATTCACAATAATAGTAACCCCTACAACCCCCCCCCCCCCCCCCTTTATATTAATGAACAACTCATTCTGAAATACCATGTTTCAAATTGCTGCCAAAAACCAATATTTGCAGGCTTCAGTTGATCCGAACAAACTACAATGGTTTTTTCACCCTTCGAATTTAAAATAGAGAAGAAAGAGACAGACGACACGTGTTTTTCCAGCACTCGATTCTCAGCTGGATATTCACAGTTGCTTTGCAGTAAACGGCACAAAAACGCTAAATAATGCGTCGAGAATCTACACTGGAATGAAGAACGCGGAGGCGGTAATGAGCGCTCCCTGAGACCAGAATAAGAATTATAGAGGAAGAATCTCTGGTGCGAGAGAGTAAAACCCTGGAGCTTGGGTGGAAAACTCCCACAATGCTAGCGGGCGAAGAGGAGAGTTGCTTCAGTGTATTGTTGTTTGCTAATCCTCCCATTCCACGCTTGATGGAGTTTCAAACAGTTTTCGCCCTGGTTCCCATCATTAGAGACCATTTCGTTTTCAGAGAGTTGTGAACGGGGTTGTTATTTGGGAATGGTGAAGGTATCCCGAGAAAAAGGCGGAGTTTGATAGACCCCGGCAAGTGTTTTTTCCTTCTGCTACACGTTTATTGATAGTTTTGAGAGGGCTCTCAGAAATTTTCCTCCTTATAAGTCGATTAGTCACCATTGAGAATGCGCTCCCAAAAACAATTCAGTGCACTAGTAACTAAAGAGTTAAGTGAAACTTGTTGTGAATTAATAAGGAACCAAACAAGTCGAATATAACGAATTGTTATTCATGAGGGCGAATCTTCCATCTGGAGTGCTTTGACAAGGGACTTAGGGGAAAAATAGGGGTTGTTTATAGCACGGGTAGAATCGAGATGAAGAAGTCGTGGATGAAGATAATAGATGATTGTATTGAATTAACTAAAACTACATTTACACGAATAGTAGTTTTAGGATAGAAGAGGATGATGTTTGCCATACCTTCTTCACATGCCTACAATGGGAGGATATGAGGAGAGGTGAAAAAGAGGTTATTGGAACATTGCTTCCGAACACAATCATACACAAGATGAAAATTATTATAAAAAACTAAAAAAAAAATGTAGACGAATTTTTACAAAACGGCAATTTGATACACATTCGTCAACACTGGACGTTTGAAATGGAGATTTGAGTTTAGGCAGTGGACTGTGAGGTTTGAACACTAAATTCGAAGTGAACTTAGAAATCAACATCTATCTCCTAGGTATGGTTGTTACATGGCAAGAATGGGGGGAAAATGCTAGGGGAAACCCCCTGGTTGGAAAAATATTCTGGCTGGTATAGGGAGTTGAAAGAACGAATTGACAAGGATGACAGGCATTATGAAGGGTCTGAAAATGTGGATTCGGTGAAGGTTAAAACCGAAATGCGCAGGAGTTGAGAGGATTACTGAGCTGGCACCCAAAGATACATGGTCGTTGTGAGACTGATATAGAATGTTGGAGATCGGACTAAGAATTGATAAGGAATACTGAGTTGTGGTCTAGTTGCTGGCTTCTCTTTTTGCTGTATTGAGCTCAGGAAGTTGTCATATTGAGGCATGCTGGTTAGCACCTTCGAGCGAAACTGTGGCCAAACTATGCGAGTCGATTCAGCAGTTCGGAATCCTTCCGACCTCCAGAGGTACCTTCAAGACAAAACTCGGTCACTATTAAGAACATATTTTCCCCCAGTTTTCTTAATTTTATAACTGATGCTGGAGCCAGAGGCGGCTACTAATAAGAGCATAGGCGCCAATTAAAAAAAAAAATTCAAAAAAAAAAAAATCAAAAATCGTTCCTCTTTGTTCGAAGAGTAAGTTGGCTAGTGACAGAAGACTCGATCGTAGGTCCTGTGCTGGTTGAATCTACGCACGAAAACAGAGGCGGGAGCTCACTCTGTTCTGACCAATCACACCCGTTTGGAGCATCACCTTTTCTTTGCTCCGTTTTTGGGGAGGGTGACGTCATGGTGACGTGTTTCGAGGGAGGCAGGCTTGTGAGATTGACCAACCAGAGAGCACAAAATGTGCCTTGGGGAGCGGAATTTATTCATTGCTCCCCCGTTGAAGAGCTCTGCAATCTGGGTTTCCTTATTGAGTGTGTGTGAGTGAATCGCCAATTTTATTGCCATGGAAGTATCGAGTTTTTATTTCCGAATCGAATTGTATTTTCTTATTGAGTAATAAGTAAACAACAAACTGAAAAGGGATTTTCGTTTTTCGCTTTCAGTCCACCGTTTTGTTCAAAGTATTGTGATTATTTAGGAGTGTTGTAGGTACGATTACATTAAAGTTAACTATTCGCATTTGTCGGTTGTGGAAAAGTGCAAAATTCGATAAACTGCCCGCCCCTTGCCATCTGTAACTGGACTCCAGCAGACGTTGAAAATTTAAAATCTACAGATTCGTACCGTAAGTTTAAAGTCGAATATGATAAGAAGGTAGATTGGCTTTGCGGGTGTGAAGTGTCTAACAAATTATCTTGCTCTGCTTGCCTACTTTGTTCTACCAACCGAAATGAGGCTTGGGTTAAAGACGGCATAGGTGATTTCCCATTCAGTCAAAAAATTGAAAAACGCATTGGCTGTCTCCCATAAGAACGCTCTGGTAAATTTGCGTTTAATGGGTCGTCAAAATATAATGCAAAAACTCGACAGTTCATAATAAGACGATATTATCGTCTTAATCTGATGCAAAAAACCGAAACGGTTGAGAAAAATAGGTACATTCTATCTCGAATCATTGATTGTAACAAGTTCTGTGGTGTTTTCGGGCTATCCATGAGTGGGCAAGATGAGGGGGAAGATTGGCTATTGCTATAAGATGGATGCATTTCTTGGGTACCTTTGATGATTAAGTATTTCAGGATTTTGTTAACCACTAGAGAACATGTTCCGTATCTATTGTATTTAGTACCGTTTGAAATTTTAATATGAAAAAGTTACCAAGATTTATCCCATTTACATATCGTTAAAATTTCTATTTGGCAGAGAAAACACCTATTTTGTCGCTTCTCCATAGCCTCTCCTGATCTCCGTGCACCCCTTGAGTTTCGGGGTAGGAGCCGCCACTGGCTGGAGCCAATACTGCTTGAAATGGAAACATACGTCTAACCACCATTATAGCCAACACATCGTACCTTACATTTATTCTTGGGAAAAAAATACTGTTTCTTGGAACTCGATTTTCTCCAGGTCCGTGATAAACAAGAAAGAAAAAGCTATATGGGAAGCTCGTAAGGGTGAGTCCGAAGATGAAATGCAACCCTTTCACCTGCGTCGTGTCGAGACGACCGACATTTTCGTGGAAGACAACGAAATGAAGGGCGAGAGGAAGGAAGCAGGTGCTTTCTTGTTTGCTCATGCTGAGATATTAGGGTCACCTCTCTTCCAATATTATGGCGCACAAAAAATGTACAAAAAAAAAAAAAAAAAAACCTGCAAGAAAAACATGGAGGAAGGAGGCGTCTTGGACCAAAAGCGTAGAAAAACTTTTTAAGAGCACTCCTTTATTAGTTGGCGTTCTTTATGCCCGGAAGGCGCTCGGCCATTTGTATACTAACGGCCTTTCCTTCCATTTTGCCTTGTGCTCTGTCTCTCTACCTTGCCTCGGGTAGAGCTGTTTTTCATACATGCCCGCTACTCTTACTTCATTTCCCTTTGGTAGCGGAGTCCTCCCTCGTAGCACTCGCACACGTATTTCTTTGCTTTTATGTATTGTGGCGGTATACAGTTTTTTCTTCGCCAAAGGGCTGCATGGAGGTTACTTGAAGGGGCCTCCTTCTCTTCCAGAATGTTATACTCCTTCGTTGTACTTCCGTTTGTGGCTCGGTATGATTTAATGAAGACTCTTGAGCAGAGTGAAGTCGAGCTCCGTCATAGATTCGTATTCATGACTTTTTACGTTATTTATTAAAACTCTTTCTGGATATTTGAAATGCTTCATGATTCACACCTTACAAGAAGAGTATATGGGTTTCCCACGTGCTTCTGTGTGATTAGGTTGGTTATATTTGAGAAAATAAGTAATTTTTTGCAGTCTTTTTCGTAGTGTTTTTTTTTTTAGTTCAAGACGATTTTTGATGCAGGCAAATACCCTGTCTTGTATGTAGTAGCAAGTAACCTTTAGCTGAGTATTTCGGGTGAAGAAGAAAGTGTGAAGCATCGCAAAAGTTGATAATCAGACCTCAACATCCTAAATTGATACAATAAAAATTTATGATAAATTCATATAATCATTATTTTATTGTCTAAACACATTAAAATACAATTATTAAGGTAATTATTATGATTTTTCATCAATGTTGAGAATAGTTTTGGGTGATCGACCTTGCCAATTTCCCTCCCTTCAAGAAACTATGTTCAAGCTACGGGCGTGTATGAGCTGCTCCACAATCATTTGCTCTAATATAGAGTATTACTGAATTCAAGTTCTACTGCTCAGTAGTCATTACGACAAATTAATTTGACGCTCTCAACATCCAGCTATGAGAGGGACAGTATTATGATCCTCGCGCATTAACTAAGCCCTGGCACCCATGACGATGGCTCCCCCTTCAAACTGGGAAAACCTCATGAAACATTCATTTTCCCTTTTCAAGCCCCATTACGTGCCTTTCCCGCGTCTCTCGACGACGCTCTCACCTTCCTCCATCACCCCGCATCTACAACCGCATCAGCCCTTAGAGCTGAATATTTACTTCTCACGAAGGCGGAACCACGATTGGGCCATTCTCGGGATTATTCCCTCCCCTCAAGAAGAGGAAGTTAAATGGTGGCCGCAAACCGTCCGGTTATTTACCAAGATAAACATTGAGTGATCAAGAGCTCGACCGTTATTCGACCTTATTTTCGATTTATAAAGAACCTCTGGAATCGAGCAAGAAAAAACATTGTTAGCCCCTCAAAATTAATTTGATGGTCCACGTTTCAAGGTAGGTACGTGGAATCCAAAAATCGAATAATCATTCCGTCCGTCCGCCGTATGCGGCACTTTCCTCGGTTAGTTTGATGAAATTTGGTATATAGGCCCCATTTAGGGTCTAGTCCCAGAAGCTTTTGGTTGATGTCAGTCACTTCTAAGGGGTGAAAAATAAAAAAATGTGAATCTTGAAAGAATGTTCACACTCGGAAGTAGGCCGAATCTCCATTCAAAGTTCACATGATAAAATGCGATCTTTTTTCTTTCACCGAACTGAGTTTTGTTTCACTCAGTTGTGCTTCCCTGGCAAACAAGAACCATGAATACGAGGGCGCTCAGTACTCCCAGATAAAGATGCCCCGCTGGTATTCACATACTTTCTGTCAAAATAAAGTCGATGATTAATTTGAGCTCCACTCAACAGCGCTAGTTACGGCAAACTTCTCTCTTGTTCATCGTGTCACAATTAAATAAAGAATGAATTTTAGAATATTTCAGTAGTATAAACACCAAAAAAAAAAAAAAAAAAAAAATACGAGCGAGCTGAAGAAGGAGTAGTTGGATCCCACTTGCCCTACTACGGCATGGGACAGATGGAATGCTGGAAAAATTACGTGATTGATTGTCTGGGGATACTTCAAACAACGCCGATTATAATTTGAAACGTCTTTACTAGTATCTGGGGTGCTAGAGCTTAAATGCCTCACTTTTATACCAAATTTTATCGGTAAACGCGAACGCGCGAAAACTTTGCTTCCACTAAAAGTTGTAAAAAACCTTCTCAAATAATCATACCAAATTGCAGCGCTCCTTTGTACAATAAAGAAGTTAGCTTTGTTATTGTATACCCAAACGTGGTCGTATTGGCAACTGATGTGGACTGAAATTGATGAAGTAAGAAGTAGAGCCCAACCCACTTAAACCATTGAAATTTGAGTTCAAATCGTGTGAAATCTTGAAAAATCGAAATGACCAAAATAACTAATTCCACTAAATGAAGCTATTTTTGTAATTTTCAAAAAGACCGGAAGTTGCGATCTAAATTTTTACGTTGGTTTTTATGAAAACAGGACGTTAACTACTCAAGTAATTACCACCAATAGTTTAGTTAAAAGGTCGTTAAATGACAAAAAAATCCTCAAAGCGTGACTTGAAAGCCTGTTTTTCTATGAACAGAAATATGAAAGAGGATATTGGACGTTGATACTTCAAATTTATAGATGTCTATTTAAGTATCGAGGGCTCAATTTTAAGTATTGAGGGCATAATTCCCTTCCATGCACAGTTGCTCCTCAGAAATGGGCAATTTTGTGGGTTCGAATGTTTTTTCACACCTTCGAATAAAATTTAATTCCTTTGCAAACCTTTATTTTCCCATTTTCAGGTTCGAAGTCCGGATCGGATATATGAAACGAGAGAGAGAAGATGCGTGTAAAAGAGAAATGACGTCAATGCTGAGCAATCTTCTCACTCGTTCTCCCACGTGCGTGGGCAAGATGAAAATTGCTCGGCTTTGACGTCAATTACTTTTTCTTCCCCTGTTTTGCCCATTTTTTTCCAACGCAACGCACTGTACCGTTTTGAAAACCTCCGTTTGATCTGTAATTTGAAGAAATAGCATTACAGTGAGGAATAGTTCCTCATTGGAACCTATAGCTTCCAAGTCCACCAAGGTAGCGGAAGCATAGTTTTCACTGTTCAAGGTTTCAAGGCAAATTATTACGCAAACGTAGTATAGTATTTTTCAATTTAGATCACCCGTCTGAAAAGAACACTTTGCCATTGTCACTACCTACCAATCATAGGTACTACCTATCTACTTCACAATCAAGTTAATTCTTAAGAAATAAACGCTTCGCACTCAATACGTAGCAATAGAGAGTTGTGGGTGCTTTTATTAGAAATTTGGTTACTGGGTGCTTAGGACGCAAAACTGAGTACAACTCGAAGGATAGAAACAACGATCGCATTTTGGTCAGCTAAAATTTGAACGGAGATTAGGTCTCTTTTGCGATTCACACTCGTGTTTCTGATTTATCATAAGTCTAACCCTTATGTTCTTATGGTGAGCGAACTATTGACCCTACAGAGCTCTGGGTGGTCTCATTTGTTTCTGAAATTTTAAATCGATGAAAAACTAACACCTTCATATTGAAAGTTATTCAGCAAGGGAGCTTTGTAATTTCCAGCCCTTACAAGTGATTTACATCAATCAGAAGCTTCGGGGCACAACTAGACCCCAGAAGGAGCCCACATACCAAATTTCATGAAAATCGGTCCATTGTAACTAAGGAAAGTACCGCGTATGGCAGTTGAACGGCAGAATTTGTATTCGATTTTTGGATTCTACGTACCTTGAAACATAAACCAACAAATTGGGGGGGGGGGGGGGCAATTTTTTTGTTCGATTCCGATTCATTATTCAAAATAATATACTAAACTGTTCTCCAAAATCGTGATTTCCGCTCGCATTTCAATTTGTTGATTTACTATTTTAGTTCCTTACCTGTCTGTCATCAAATCTCCTTGTAACGGGCAAAACTATTCGAAGTAAATTTCGATAAAATTTTCAGGGATTATTTGGGTTATCTTGTAGATGTCCCTCAATGGAAATATGGAAATCATCACCTCCGGTGCAATCGTGAACGTAAAATCCCCCTAAGAGCGACAAATCGCATATTTTCTCCCCTAATTAGATGACATTTGCAGAGATTGTGTAGGTCGACTTGTAGATGGTCCCCTATGAAGGTAGTGCAAGGTACTTACAAATTGATAAGCCATGCATCGAATCTTCTATACAATCTGGTTATGGATACTAGGAAACTATGTGCCACACCCACGTTTTTGTGTGTTTTGTTTTTTGGCATTTTATTCATTTCGTTTAGTAATATATAAAGTGTGAATGTATGTGGAAGTTTAAGATTTTGAAAAGTTGAAACGAAAAAAATTATGTCTTGCAATTTCCTAACTCTCCGCCAAGAAAAACAACGATTCTGTTATTTACAGTGTATCGATTTTAAAAAAAAACCTGTCATCATGACTTGATTCACTTAGAAGGTCCTTCATTCGACCTCGAACCAGCTGGAAGAAGATCCGCCGGACGGATGAGGGAAAACGCGGAAAAGAGGACAAGCGGGAACTACGTGCCCAGTCGAAGGGTGGGACCCGCCTGACTAAATCAAAAGGCCCTTCATGGCTCACTCCCTTGAATACAAAGTGGTTATGTATAACTGGGGAAGGAGGGGGTTCCGTGATCAACCAGGGGTTTCCTGGTAAGGGTTTCCATTCATTTGTTCCACCGACAGAAATATCGGTGAAACATCGAGAGCTGAAATGAGCTGCATGAAATGGGACACTGGATAGTAACGCAGAAACGGCGAAACCAAAGTTTCCTAGTGGTAGCAACAAGTCGTTCATGAGTTGTCGTCATCTGCCTCACCCAAGTTTCTGTTAGCTAAGTTTCTCCTTCAGCTGAGAGTACCTCGACTGCCAATGTTTAAGTTTTTCATAAGCATAGCGAATTTTCATGCAGGAGGACTAAAATTGTTTGTTGCAAATGTTGAAGTGTTGTTGTTGAACGGTGAAAGTTTCCAATAATGGGGTATTTCGGTGGGTCGGAAATTCGGGTTTTTGACATCAAATGTGGATTCAGCACCCTCGAAAACCTATATACTCCAACTTTAAGCCCAATGATACTATAACATGTGGTAGAAAAATTAATTAAAGAGATCACACGTTTGAAAGAAAGGCGGGCCGCCATAAATGCACACACACTACACCGCGCGCGCGTGTGAGTAGTATTTTGTAATATCCAAGAGTCCTCCAAGGGTTTCATCTCTTCTCTGTGCATGGATACTTTTTAAAGACATTCGGCTAGCTACGTCACGATTGGCTAGCTAAGTTACACCATTCAAATCTTCAACTTTCCTCAGCTTCTCTGATTTTTTAAAAACATTTTCTCGACAAACAGACCTGATTACCGTTATTCCCGAGACATACTCTTTTGAATTTTTTTTTCTTTTAAATTTACTGAAATACTCCGTTGATCAAATTGAATTGAAACAACTGAAAATTTGGGAGTATATTGGTTCACTCTTCATGTTGCTTGGCAGCCTCCTACATCATCGGGCCGTACTTAGCGACTAAACTAGCTACTAAACTACTAAATGGTTGATGAGCATATTTCCTTCTATCTTTACCTGCTGCTGAGAAATCTGAATCCGAAGGTGCACAAGCCAGTTACTAAACCACGCCACGTGGAGTTGCTTCATCGACGCATAGAACAATGAAGATAAAGCGGGTTTCACGGAAATACTTCCATAGTATGAAGCAACTCCAAGATGCGTGGCTTAGTAGCTGGCTATAAATTTGCGCACGATAGAGTAAGGAAAGTTCCTGATCATGAATTACCATCAGAAATAGAATTGGTACAGTCAGAAAGTGACTGATGTGAATCTAAACATTGAGTAAGAATTTATATCTTGCACATCAATTGGATTTTCCATGAAACTATTAAGATTACCTCTTCATTGTTTTGTTTGTTTCAAATAATAGTATTATTTCTTGCTTTTAGACAATAACGCGGAGAGGTCCACTTTCTCCCTCCTCAAGAAGTTCAGTTTGGTTAAACATTTCGATTTAAAATTAAAATAATAAGTTGTAACGGTTTTTTAAGGGTTATGGGAAAAAACCGTTGAAATATTTCCCAGCCAGGAAAGAGAAACCGCAGACTACCACTGGTTTCCAAACCTCCCCATACAACCAGCCACTAAATCCTTTTCCTGGAAAGGCACTTTCTCTTTCCTGTTGGTCTTCCTTATTATTTTTAACTTTTTTTAACTTAACAAGGTACCTTGATAGGAAGAAACTTATTCTAACAAATCAGACCTTATCATTTAATTATCCTAGCTTCTTGGAAGGTTATATCGGCATCTGACAGGAACTTCAGGCTTGTTTGCTGGAACTTCTTGTAGTAATCCGGACTGGAACTTCAGCTATGAACCCAGTGGGAAGCAGGAACTTCTGATAGGACTTTGAATTCCACCCTTGAGTAGAGATGTTAGAAGGAACTTCTTGTAGTGATCTGGAGTGGAGCTTCAGCTATGACTCAGAAAAAATTAAAGAAGCAGGAACTTCTGGTAGAAATCTTGATTCACCCTTCTGTGGGGACTTCAGCAGGAACTTCGAAGAATGGTCTGGACTGGAACTTCAGCTATTAACTCAGTGAGAAAGAACAGGAATCTGGACTGGAGTTTCAGCTATAATCTCAGTGGTAAAACAGGAAGCAGGAACTTCTGGTATGCATGTTGAATAGAACTTCAGTATAGCCTCTATGGTATTAATTTCCACTTTTTAGTGATTGTAATTTCCAGAATAAATTTATAGTAGTCAGTTCTTTTTTATGATGTTCTCTCTAAATTGGTGGAGATTGATAAGAGGTTCTTCCTCTATATTTCAATCAGGTAGTAATGTGGAAGTGGGGGGATAACTGGGGAATTCATGTCGCAGGTGCTGCTGGGATCCTTCAGCGGGCCCATGCTGGACGGCAGCGCCGCCGTCGAGCCCGCCAGGCACGTCTGGCCCTCGCTAGGGGTGGCCAGCCCCATCCACCGGCCCCTGGGTCTGGTGGTTTTTAATTTTATTTTTATTTGATTTATTTATTTTCAAGAAGCGTACCTTTATTTTATTGATTTATTTGCCATTTCTTTTGGAGGGGATCAGCTTTCCTTTTCTTCAGAAGCATTCCATTTATTTTCAGGTATGTTTGCATATTCTTGGTGGTGTTGGTGTTTGATTATTAGGAATTGATAACTTTGGCAAAATTTATAGGTCTCATGCTGTCAATCAGTACCTACTAAATTAACTTAAAAATGGTGAGCAGGTGTGCAATCGCCACAAAGTAAATAAACAATAATAAATACAAACTTATTCAAAGGTCTTTAAACCTCACTTGTTAGGATCCATAGACATTCCACGTCCTCGTTCAAGGATCAAGAGCAGTGGCCACCTCACTGAGGACATAAGCCATCTCTTGAGATGAACTTAGGGATCAATGTGCTGGGGTTAGCAACTATAAATCTGATAATTCATACAACTGGGTTATACATACGATATAGCTATGTGCCACACTCACTTGACCGATTTTTTTCTTCATTTCTGGCAAGCAAGAATGTAGGTTTTCGATTTTCCAGTTTCACGACTAAAAAATGCCGCGCCTTGAAATGGATGTCAGTCGATTATTTAAAATCGTAGCAGCGCTTACTCAGATTGGAATTTAGTTGGTTGTATTGGATCAATATACGACTTGTATAATAAGGGATGATTAATCCTGACTGGTCTTCTTGGAGGACAGTTGCTATTCTATTAAACCTGATAAAATGATATTTTTTACAAGATTGTGAAGCCTTCAACTCAATTCAATAGGTAAATATCAGGTTTGGAATGTTTCAAAGTCTCATTTAGCGTTTACACGAGTAAAGAGGTGATGTAGGCAGTCTTATTTATGTTTCGGAACTGGCTTCTAAAAATGTCCGAATACCAAGTTAATAAAACAGGAACATTAGTTATGAAGCAAAAATCAGGAGTTTCCATGGAAATATTAAACGGAAAAATTCGGACTCCCATGCTCCGCACTTAACGTTGTTTATTAACAGCTTCCCCAGCTACTTTACCCTCCCATTTTGCCCTTATCTCCGTGACACTGTTCTTTATTGCTTTTAATTTCCCTAATGGTTTTTCGGGATAAACAAAGTATCGTGTTATTCCGGGGTTTTTGAGAGAAGGTGAGCGGAAAGCACGGAAGCTCTGGTGGGGAAGTTGAAAAAAAGGCGCGGAAGCTCTAGTAAATTGAATGAACGTTTATTTCACATTCTGTCAACTTCAAACACAGCAAATGTGCCTGATTGTAGGGAGTGAGTTTCTACCTAATGTAGTAGTGAGAGAACAGTTTCGTGCAAAACTTCGAGTTTCTGCCAATTATCAAGTTCATAGTATAGCAAATGAAGACTTTTCTGTTTCCAACTGAACCTCCCAGCTCCCAAGCAGGATTCGGCTATCACCATGCTTCTTCCTCCAAGATGTTATACAAGTTATGAATGAGCTAATAACCATATTCGCCTTTTTAAGTCTACTAAGGAAGATGAAACATTGTTTACATCTTTCTAGGATGAAAAAAAAAATCCTAAAAAATCACAATGTCCACTCGAATTTTACATTTAAAACCTTCCTGAACAATTTGGGTTTTCTGTTTCTGTCGGTCTGTATTCTTGTAACATGTACAACTATACGAACTTTGTGTTCGATATTTGTGGAATTTTCAGGAATTGAGAGGTCAGATATGTAGATGGTTCCCTAAGTAATATAGAATATTATGCGCATGCGCAAACGTAAAACCCTTGTAACACCCATAAATTTTACATTTTTCATCTGAACTTGTTGAAATTTCCTAGGATTGTGCATTTGGGATGTTAGAAGGTCCCTTATCAATGTCGTCATGACCGAATCATTGGTAGCCACTGTAGCCACAGTATCTATTCGATTTTGATTGGATCTTCAAGGGATTTGTGGCTGAAAGTTAGAATGGTTTCCTATTAATGTCATCGTCTCGTATTCATCAAATTTGTAGGGTAGTGATAGATTACTGATAGATTCTCCTACTTGGAGAATGAAGTTTTGATATGATCACCTAAGATAAGGATCATTATAAAATCAAGAAGACCGCATATCAACTTGTTCCTTGTTCCCGATGCTCTGAATACTTCACCTAGTCTTCCAAATTTTGTGATTTTTTTTTTCAATAGAATATACCAACAGTTTTCTCACAATAATGTTTCAATAATCATTCTTCCAAGAAAAGTCACAATTGACCTGAACCTCCGAACTTCACACAACTCTTCATATTTTTGTCCAATAAATACCGTTTCTTCCTGGATTAAAATCACTTTTCTTGAATAGAATTTAAGATTTCTGCAAAATATTCCAAATTTTGATGGATGAATATTATTTTGGGAATAGCTGAAGTAAAGTTGAATATATATTTGAAAAAATAATTAATTGTTTATTTTTATTTTTATTTTTTTTAATTTTTTTAGGCGGACCTACTTGAACGCACACGCACTTACGCCGAGGGCGTGTGTGTGGAATTTTTTAGTACCCAAGAAATTCTCAGGTAGGTTACCTAGGTTGCCCTTAGGAAAGGGTTTTATCTCTCCTCTGTGCATGGGAACTTTTTTCAAAGATAGTTTTTTCAAGGCGAGCAACTTAATACGTCACACAAATTGCTACGTCATACCCTGCTGCCGTCCAAATCTTCAACTTTTATTAGCATCCCTGATTTATCTTAAAAATTTTCTCGACGAACAGACAAGATTAATGTTATTCCTGAGCTATAGTCTTTTGAAGAAAAAAAAAATTGACTGAAATACCCCATTGTACCTTTACTTTCAGCCACCCCCTCAGTTGGGAGTAAGGTCGGTTCCTCTTCTCAGCCAACTTCTTTGCTATAGTGTTTTGTTGAGCAAACGTTGGAGCGTGATGTTGGACTTACCTAGTGAAAACTATTAATTATATACTTATCAACGTGTTTATATACCTAAAAAGTAAGTTGCTACGTAGTTAAGGGTGCTACTTATGTCCTTTACGGTGGATCGTTAAGTGTTACACGGTAGTTCTCAACGTCGTTACAAGGTCTAATGCTCAACATTTATTGGGAAACCCTTCCTTACCTCTATCAAGGTTGAGAGATCACTTCATTATTGATACCCCGGAGGTTATCATGATCCCAAGGATTTGCGCCGTTAACAATCTACCTTCCCCAAGACATCAGACTAATTCCTGATTACCTCGTAGACTGATGATCAAAAGGAGACATCTCCGAGGCCGCGGGAGTGATTACTTCTCGCCTCTCGATCGATATTAGTTTCCAAGGGAATTACTCACGACCCATTGAGGGGTTCATTTGACGTGTGATTTTATCACTTCGCCGAGAGAGGAGTGGGATGGGCCATGGATTGAGTTTCCATCCCCCAACCTCTTTTATCCCCTCTTTTCCTGCATCTCTGGCCTTGTTTCAATCCTATTGTACGGCCCATCGCAACCGTTTTTATCAGGTCTTTAATCTACTTCAACATTAATCCAGAGCAACTCGAGTGGAAAGTCCAATGGAACGAAGTCTTATCAAATCCCATTTTGAACGCTTATAAGAACACAAAAACTAATTAGCAAATTGTAGGGAAATCTGAAGAGATCTTATGAGGGGAATGTTACTGACAAGTCAATCTTTGAGACGATTAGGCTCAAATAAGGCTGTCTACAATTTTTAACTCCTACCAACATGGGAGTATTGTGGACTCTCAAAAACTTGGACTGTGAACTAGAACGTGTGCCGCTACCTGTAGACTATAACGAGACTTGCAGTTACAATCGGATTTTAAAACTCACAATGTCAGAAACGCCATTGGACTACTCTGGTGTGTGGAGGTGTCTTTCAGGCGTAAAGTAGTGTTAGGTACCAGCAGAAAAATATTATGTATGCCGGTGAGTAAGGTTGGTTTTGGTTTATTATTTTCAATAATGAACCTTTGGAATCGACCAAGAAAAAAAAAATTTTAACACCCCCTCAAAATTTGATGGTTTACGTTTCAAGGTATGTAGAATCCAAAACCGAATAAAAATTTGGCCGTCCGTCCGCCGTCCGCCGTACGCGGCACTTTTGCCACTTAGCATTGACCGATTTTGATGAAATTTGGTATGTAGGCTCCATTTGGGGTCTAGTTGTGCCCCGAAGATTTTGGTTGATGTAGGTCACTTCTAAGGGTTCCAAAATCAATCTTGAAATGTTGAAAACGCCCTAATTCAAAAAATTTTGATATAAAGGTATTGTTTTTCCTTCAATTTGAGATTCTATAGACTTTTTAAAATTTGTTGAGACCAACCGGAGCTCTGTAGGACAAACCGTTCGCTCACTACGAGAATTTAAAGTTTGGACGTACGATAAGTCAGAAACACGAGTGTGAATCGCAAAAGAGGCCTGATCTCCGTTCAAATTAAAGCTGACCGAAATGCGATCGATGTTTTTCTTCATGTTGGATGGTTGGTGGCTTTGCAGACGAATGATCTATATAAAAATAATAAACCATTGTGTAATAATTTGCAGTTTTTTCTGTTTTTCTCCTTCTTTAAGACCCGCATCATCATCCATGATGAGGAAGTCTTGGAATAATCGGAATTCTTTAAATCAAACTATGGGCTGTTTTTGTACACTTTTGTCAGTAATGAATATTAGGAGGCTCTAAGTGAGTTACTATTGGTTTGATCAAGTCAGCTCGTCAGACCCGAAACACTCCAACTCTCGATATGCATACGAATGCAGAAGGTGTGTGACCAACAAACAAATTAGTAGTACCTTCTCAAGGCAGAACTCTTATAAAACTAAGGATGAATATCGATTAGTCGAATCAATTAATGTGTTAATGTATCAAATAATCGACATTTTTAAACCAATGCCCACTGGGTTCGATTAATTACCACTCACGTTATCAGTTTTATCACTGATTACTTAGCTTGTAATTGTTAGCACCTAACTACCTTACTACGTAATTAATTACCTATTATTACCCACTTACATATTTGTAAAATGCATTTTGTAATAACTTTGTGAAAATCCAACAAAACCCGGTAAAAAACGGTTTGCCTTCAGAGCTGAGCTTAATCCAATCTTACAAATCAGTAACTAAATCATCCATCATACTGATTTCATTTTTGTCAAAATAAAAGGAATGAACCGTGAAGGAATGAATCTTGAATACTGTCGAAATTCTACACCGACATTTAAATATCTTTTTAATCTTGAAAATGACCCACCCAATTATTAGGTACAACAAAATTTACATTTTACAATTTGCTGACATTTACACATCAAATTGTATTTATTTCTGGTAAAGCAGTGTTCAGAGAGGAAATGAGGCTTGAAAATACAACAGGAGATGCCCTTCCATGAAAAATTATATTCAGAGTCGGTGTGAAGCCAAACATGAGTCATCTACGAAATAGTGATGTAGCTTTGATTAACCCGCAGCCAAGAGCACCGCACTAACAGCGTGAATAGCAAACAGTATTCAAACATTGGGACAAGTTGGCGGATATAACGATCTACGTCTGGCCGGAAAGGCCCTCCCTTTCAACCGGGACGGCTTCTCTGTATTCCGGAGGCTTCCCTTTGGCCGAGGGGTTGCCAAGGACCTTTTGATTCAGACCTTGACCAGGCCCGGACACCCCCGAGCACACTTCCTTCCAAGATCCTCATCTCAACCCCTGAAACACAGGAGCTTCCCGTCTCTTCCAGACTTCGTCCACCCCTTCAAACGCTATTGTTTTATACACTCCACCCCTCTGAAGTTAGTACGAATAATTTTGTTAGATATCGTTTTGTTTACTTATTAAGAAATTATCGCTGTCATCCTCACTAGAGGGAGCGATGTGAATGGGACTGGTAAGAGTACAGATACCCACTAAGTTTATTTAGAAAATGATCCCATAAGAGTCGAAGATAATAGTATAATTATATTCCTTATGAATTGGAGTGTGGACTGATATTGAATGCTATTCTAATTTTTGTCTTGAAGGAACTGCAGGAGGTGACAGACTAGTGATCTCCTTCTCTTATTGACCAACTTTAGCAGCGCCGATACAGTTCGGTGTGTCATGGGAGGACGATTTTTTTTTCTTGTGTTTGTACCAGCAGAATTTTTTCCGCCAAATTCATTCGTGATGATGGTTACTAACAAATCACTTAATTGAGAAACACACATGACATAACAACTTTATCGTCTTAAAGTCTCAATCCATCTATTACGAAATTTGGAGGATTTTTGCTTTATAATGAATAAATCAAAAATTAATCAATAAAAACTTTAAAAAACATTTTCGAAATTTTATTGATTTTTCACCTTTTAAATGTAATTTTTATCTTATTAGTATTTTTATTGTTTTACTTTAATTTTTGTTATTTTTTTTAAACACAGTACACATTTGCGAGTTTAAAGGCACTTTTCGGGTAACATAAAGTAGTTTCTACCCCATTCAAAATAATTTATTATACTAAAAAAAATGTATTATAATTATCTGTATCTAGCGAAATCTCATTAAATCCTTTTTACTAATTTTGTACAACAAGTTGATGAATATAACAGTCCCCTCTATCCTTATCATTATAACCCTACATAATACAGTGCCCTATAACAGTTTTTGATTCAATTTAAAGACTTCTATTTTAACACTTAAAACGGATCATGATATCGTTATACATATGATTCTTGAAAAAAACTCCAGGAATCGTTTTAGAATGTTCCAAATCAAATTTCAGAAAAAGAAAAAATGTAAAAGCCCATGCTGTAAATTTTGAGTCTATGGCAATAGCTTATTTTTCTTGAAAATCCACTAAAATGCTGGGTTACTACAGTATGTCTCAATTACTTACCTACATTTTTTCTCAGTCGATAGTCTATTGAAAGCGGAGGGGCAAACTTGAAACGAAACCATGTGTAGGTTGGGAGAATATAGAGGGGTTTTACGAATGCGCCTCTCTGGAAAGAGACTATCAGAAAGTGCCGAGCGAGACGGAGGTGGTGACACCACAGAGCACTACAGCAGGAATTCATCAATCACGTAACTCCGTAGCACTTCACCTACACATGACTCTTAATCCTGTAAGAAGTCTCATAAGATTCGTTGACGACAAAACTGGAAAACCAGTGAAATATTGAAGATATTTGTACCAGAGTATGATATTCGTCGTATTGTACCAGAGTATGATATATGTAGCATGTTTGCGTGCATTATGAACAAGCTAATTCGTTGTTTCATTTTTCATCATGTCACTTCCGTCGCGGATCTATCAATCACTCCCTGGGTCGTTGTTATTCGAATAGCACCACTTCCTTCGGTAAAGCGGTACCGATGATTATGCGAGGGACGGCTTGGTCGGTTGTTATCAGCTACCCCTCCGCCCCATGTTCGCTACACCCCTTCCACTTGGAAGAGATTGTCATCGTTCGCCTCCATCTCGTCTATATGGAAATCCTCACTAAATGCACCGAAGCTTCAATATCGAAGGAGACCCTTTTCCATGCCGTTGGATCGCGGTTCGGAAGTCGATGATGGAAAAATTCGTTGTCACGGATGGGGGTCATCGTTGTTTGTGAAAGACGTAAAGTTGAACCCCAATATTTGTAGAATGAATTACTTATCTCACTTTGATGCACCATTGTTCACTTGCAAGACCTTACCATCAAGACATCGCACTGTCTTCTAGAACATCCAGACACATACCAGTAGACATAGCTAAGCACACAAGTAACAACAACGATCGCATTATGATCAACTGAAATTTCAACGGAGATTAGTCCTCTTTTGTGATTCACAGTCGTGATTCTGACTTATCGTGAGAAAAACCCTTAAGTTTTTGTAGAGAGAGAACGGTTGACCCTACAGAGCTCTGTGTGGTCTCATTCGATTCTAAAAATTCAATACTATTTTAAATTGAAAAGTAAGTTTTGAATATTTCAACCCATTTTTCACCCCTTAACCTTCATCCGCTCGCGTGGGCGGCAAACTGCCGCCCTCGATGAATTTTGCGTGGCAAAACATAACTGGCACGCAAGAGATCGGGAAAGTGCAGTTGTATTCTCTAGTTGGACTTTCCTCCGCAAGATGTCGTTAACCTTTTCCTCCTGCGTTACGTTGGTGGCTGTCAATACACGTTCAAAGTTTGAGTGACTAAGTTCGGCGGCTAACTGCCGCCCCGCGATCGGCAGTGCAACATTTTTTTGAACGTCCACGGTGAAATGTAAGTATATTTTTTTACTTCATTCAGCCTCGTTATGAGTAGCTATGTATGTTTCGGAAGAAATGCCGATAAAAACCTGAGTTTCATTTATCATTTGTGATGTTTGCTTTGGTACCTACTCGTATTGCTTCCGAGTCTATTAGGGTAGCGAATCATTGTTTTTACTTTTCTATGTCACTTCTTCCAATTATATTTATTTGACATATTTTTTGCCAATTTTATCTTGAAAATGTATTGTACAAATAAATAAGTTTTTGTATGTACACACTTTCAAACCTAGTTTCAGAGCGTTTCAACATGAATGCCTTAGAGCATAAAAAAATTAAACGCCTTTATTTAATTTATTTATCAGTTTGTTTGTTTTTTAGAGAAGAACAATTTGATTTATTGAACAGAGTGTGATAGTTTAGTCACTAGGCAGTAAGAGAAGAAAGAAGAAGAAGAGAGTATTAGAAGAAAGAATATTATGACGTTATTTTTTTAAATTTTTGTTTACCAAAGTTTATAATTATTTTCAATAAAAGTTTTTCATTCTAAATAATGTGTATGAACTCACTTACAAGATGACCAACCCAAATCCTTGTCGTTATCGAGTTGAAGTACCAAAAAATCCATTGAAATAAGGAAAAATGTGACGGGCGGCTATCAGCCGCCCCGCGATCGCTAGTGTGACTCAGGGGGGCGCGAGCGGATGAAGGTTAAAGGTGACTGACTTCAACCAAAAGCTTTGGGGCACTACTAGACCACAAATACCGACCCTTCTACCAAATTTCATCAAAATCGCTCCGTAGTGACTAAGGAAATTGCCATAATTTTTTTTGGGGTGGAGGGAGGGAGGGGGTTGGTGGGTAGGTGGGGGTGGTCGATTCCAAAGGTTCATTGTTGCAAATAATAAACCAAAAGTTGTGGACATACAATATAAACAATTTACATAAATAATGAAAACCTCTGAGAGTTCATGGAGACGATTAAAAGATGAATATGGACATCTTCAAAGCATACCCTGTGCATACAGTGCGCTGGTATGGTACGAGCATACGAAGAAAAAAAAACAACATGAGTAAATAGGCCTTGGGTGATATCTGGAGAGATCTTATGTAAGAAATGATAGTGACGAGTCAATCTGTGAGATAATTTGGCTCAAAAAGGGTGTCTGGCATATTTAACTCCTCTCAACATCTGTGCATACAGTACGCTTGTATGGTACGAGTATACAAAAAAATATATATATATAAGAGTAAATGGGGCTTGAATAAAGTTTTTGAATTTTTTTAAAATTTTCAATCAAGGGGATAATTCTATGATTCAACGATTCTAACGTGGTCTGTTCCGTACCCCTAGTCCCCTATGTTCCCACCATTTTCGTTGCCATAGCTCAAAGATTTCTTTGAAAATTCGCTCATTAACTCATGCTGCAAGAACGGAATTTTTGCTGCTACTCCTTTAGAATTTAATTTCAAGACATCTAGCATTATTTATACTTTTCGATATTATAATTTTTATAAAAGGCGTTTATTAACAATTCGAGTTTTTCTTTTATGGAAAATAAACAAAATTCACTATAATTATAGTAAAATAGCAATAGTTATAGAAAGAAGTAATAAAGCAATAAAGAAGTAAATTATGGTGATGCACAGTTCTGATCGGTGAGGGGGGCAGTTTCAGTAACATGTCTTGTATTTTTTCATCGTAAGATTTTTGTGGGAATCAAACTATTTAATCCTCCATTTATTCATTCATTATCTGCGTGAGCCTCTACGGTGACTATTATGAAAGATCCATGTGATATTTTATAAGCCTTGTAATATGAGTTTCCGTATTCTTATCCACCCTCTTCTCCTCATAATTACACGCATGAGAACATTTTCTCGTTCATAATAACCCAAACGTGATTGCCCTAACGGAATCAAAGGCAATGAAGCAGTATGGGGAAGGGACCTGTAGCACACAATTGAGCGGAAATTGCATTTAACGTCCGACGTTCCAAGTCTTGGGAGGGACCCCAACCTAGCGATTTCCCAACACAATACTAGACAAATAGTTTCCTCTCGTGTGAGTGTGAGGGCTCCCAGTTTTCTCGATAAACTTCAAAAATACTTAGCCTAGACCAACCCAATTTGAAAGAAACAATTTGCTCATTTGATTGGGTAAAATTCTATAAATCTATAAATTAATAAATATAAATATAAATATATAAATAAAATATAAATAAAATATACTTAAATAAGATATAAATAAAATATAAATATATAATATATAAATAAATCTATAAATCTATAAATCTATAAATATAAAATTCTATAAATCTATAAATTCTATAAAATTCTATAAAAATCCTCTCCCGGTTTCTCGACCTGATCTCAGTCGCATCCTGTCTTCTTCCATTCTTTGTAGGTCGCTGGTTTAAGGTTCGAAGGACCAATTGTTACTTCTTGGCAGCTATTCGCCAAGTAGTTAGAAGAATTAACTCAATTTTCGGATCGTCTAAGTTGGACTGTATTTTTACGAACAACAATCTTTTGAACATTGGTAATCTAACAGTAACTAATTATCGTCTCTATCATTATATGAATGATAAAAGCGTGTAGTTTTCGATGATATTTGAGAGTGAGTGGATTTCAACACCATAGGAAGTGGGGCTTTTATTCAAAGTTATTGTTGGCAACTCTTTCGAATTAAGAATCCACCGTCAAAAGTAGCCTTGCAGCTTTACTGACTTTTTTCATGTTTTTCATTCATTGCTTTTACATGAATGAATTACGTACCTACTTGTGTATTTTAATGGTAACAAAACAAAACTTCTGTTACTTTTTGCCGAATTTCGAAATTCAGGCTCTTGGTTGCTAAGGATCCACAACTGTGTGCAACACGTAACGCTTCTTGTTTAGAATCGCTTTTGAATGAACCAAATCGGATTTCATTCTTTTAAAACATGCAAGTCCATGCCAAATTAGCATGGAACGTGCTTTAGCCTTGGACTAACTACCCGAAAAGTGTCACGCGGGAGGGAGGGTGACTCGGTCAGGGTGACGGGCGTGTGTGACGCGGGGTTTCACTCCATTCCAGCGCGGCTAAAGCATGTGCCATCATTCTTGAATTTTAGCCAAAGGCTCTAAGCAGTCAGCCTGACGAGGCCCGAAGGACCGGTGTTTCTTTTTTATAATTATAATTTGGTAATAACATTCCGCTTCATCCCTTACAGACCTTATTTGGCATTGATTCATCTTTTTCTTGGTCAATTTTCTGCCGATTTTAAAGGGCTTAGGATCATTGTTTCCATTATTCAAATTATTTAGAATTATGATTATTGACTTTTTAACTTATACTATTTAAATTAGTAATGTGATTTGAAAGTTTGAAGTTTTGAATTGCCAATGAATTTGGAATTAAAAGATGTAAATACCTGATGCTCTTGAAATTTGACATATAAGAAATGCTGGAAATCGCATCAAAATTAAACCTGAATTGGCTGGACTAATGCCATCAACTTTGGTGATGATTTCACCATGGACATTAGAAGTCAAAAAATTCCAAAAATTCATCAAAATAATCACCAACAACTTCTCAATCATGTTACTACGTTGTTTAAGGTCCGTAATGCGAGTGGACGTGCAAGTTTGATTATTATATTTACATAGATGTTTTGCGCTGGATGAAACTTCTGTGCAGTTTGGGTGGACAGGGCGTCAAAATGCTAAAAAAAAATGTGCTTCCCATCCCTCGACAAAAAAAAAATATCGTCACAAAAACACCTTCCAGGACCTACGTATTCAACATCGGGCTGGAGAAGAGTTTTATGCGCACCAGGGGAAAAAAATCCACATAAAAAAAAATCCACTCCAACCATCACACTAGACTGTGGCCACCCACACGCTTTTTGGGTGCCAAAAAAAGATTGTTGGACGTCAACCACTCAACCACCTCCCTCACTGTTCTCCCAGATTTCTCGACCAATCATTTATCGAGAACGGAACTCACAAAAGGCCGTCCCTTCCCCCAAACCCTCTGTCTTTCTGCGCCTCTCTTTGTTGTTAGCAACAGCCCAATTTTCAATCATCCGCCTTTTTGCTTGTCGAAAAAAAACTGTTTTTCACTCTTTTCGAAAGGGGTCAAAAACGAGTAGTGTTGCAAGTAACGGAGCGATCGGGATTTGGGAGAGGGGAATTGTTAAAAGGAACGAGCGTATCAACAAAATCGAATTATTCCTCCCCATTGAAGGAAGAAGGTTTTTTGTTTAACAGCGTTTTCATTATTCCACCCCCCCCCCCCTGCATCGAAAGCTCTTTGTTTAAAAAGTTCAAAATGAATCAAAGTTCCACCAAAGTTCAATTTCAACATGGTTGGTTGATGGTTAGTGAGTGTCATTACGACGACGAATCCTTGCGTGGAATTGAAACTATCGTATTTTAAACAAATGATGAGATGTTTCTTCTGCCTTTTATTTTCAAGTAATTAAAACAAGAATATGCTGGTGAAAGCTCTCCAAAGTGGTGCAGTATGACTCGAAGCGTCATTTAACGAGGTACGAATAATTGCCATGGATGATGAATTGGATGCCATACGAGTCTCCTTTACATTCAAAATAAATTTTATCATTTTATGAAAAATTAAAAAAAGGCTGGAAATCATTAAGCAAAGCTTTATTAGTTCTATATAGATCAATCGTCTGCAAAGAACACGGCTTCGCCATTGTCACAACCTACCTACCACATACCTAAATCACAATCAAATTTATTTGGAAGAAATTAACGCACAACTAGACCCCAAATGGGCCCATATACCAAATTTCATCAAAATCGGTCCATGGTAACTAAGAAAATGTATCTATGGACACCTTACATTTCTTTATTTGTCTAGAATGTGAGGCCAAAAAAGAAAATCAAATGATTGTTATTCCAACCTGTGTATTTACTAGCTTAATTTACCTTTTAGTACATTGTACGGTCTTAGTAAACAACTCATTACTTTTTTTTTTCTTCCTGTTTTTTAATGCACTCCACGTTTCCTGTAGTTGTTAAAAAACGCGGTAATTGTAGTTCGACAAAATAGTCGATAGTTACATTAAGTATATTGATTGTTTTCAATAGTCCAAACCAATCTATAGTTAGTTCTTCACCTGTTCCGCGACTGATTTTGAAGTATTTTTCTCAATTTCCTTCCAGTGTTGATAATTGTTAAAATTTTAATAAAAATGGTTTATTTCAAAGGACAGTGAAAATAGATAAATTCTGCTTGATTTACTTTCGATCGTTTTTCCCCCATTCGTGCAAATCTTATTAAATAAGATTTTCAGTAATAAATTTTATTACTTTATAAATTCTATTCTTTCTTGCAAGTCCAATGATTTCATCCCCATTTACCTAACCAAGATAAATTAATAAATAAAATACAGTCGACTAGAATTTATTCACATCAGAATAATTCGAATCCCTTGTTAATTTGTCTGAATTAGTGGTTCCTCTAGAACCCAATTACAATAAGGGAATTGTACTTGATATTTCGTAATTCGAGATCAATCGTATCAAATGTTTAGCCTTGAGAGTGGACTGTATAATGATTATAAAATAATAAGAGCCAGCTAAGGTAGCGAATACGTAAATTGATTGGCCCAAACAGTGGTAGGATTTGATTTGATTTGGTAGGATTTTTTGGGGTCATATAATTCATCATATAGCTAAGTACCATCACAGCCTATGGTACTGGTATTAACACCACATCTGAGAAAGGCTTAAGGAGTCTACTGTTGAAATTACAATAAAAAAATACCCGAAATTTCAGCAGATGTAGGGATCCGAACACAGGCGCTTCATTTAAGTGGTAGCCGGACGGGGCAGCTAAACAATGGTGTTGGGTGGGGGGTTGAGCATACGCAGGCGGGAAGGCCGCTCTGGTTACTTCTGTACTCAGTGCTCAAGACCGGTGGCGTCATCTTTCAAAGATTATTTCCTCATGAGCCTTCTTTTAGGAAAAATATCGTAGTGATTAGCAATATAGAAACAATCCTAACTCACCTCATTATCCGTGTTCTTATGAGCTTCCGTGTACTGTACGTGTGAGTTCAATTTCTACACATTGGTTCGGCACGTGTCACGTTAGTAGTATGTTTTCCTCGTTATAAAGCCTCTCCCCATAGTGGTTCCATATCATGATTCACCTGTGATATTATTATATTAAGAAGGGGGATAGAATTGTACAGGTGTCAGGGCTTCGACTACACCGCTTCTGCCCCTTTCCCGCTGTCCCTCCAAGGGGTAAAGTAGGTCTGAAGTGAATCGGATTACATCCCCACTCTCTCGACGCGTATACGGCCCTTGATACGACATCCCCTTTGAGAGAAACAAGTCTGTGATTTAGGGAGGAAACACATACCGACCCACGCAGTCGGAGGTCTTCATCAGAAAGCTACGCATAAGGCTTCGTGCCCCCCCCCCCTTCCCCACCGTTTCAAGAAGCATCCTTGTGTTGGTTTAGATATCCCCATGATAACTGGGAAACCAAGGAGGGGTGAAGACATAAAGATGGTTCTTTGTGAGCAGTGAGGCACCCCTTTGCTTCCTGACACTCAGATTCTAGCTCTAATAACACGACATGCATTCTCAAAGGACTTGCTAACAGTATCAGGACTCTCTACTTCCTCAAATCTACGCCCCAGGAAATTCATACCTAAATTTTGACATTTGAAACCAAGGGAAAATTTGAAACATCATGCTAGTAACAAACTGTTGACTGAACACAATAAATTTCACTTACGGTTCACGGTAAGCCTGAACTCTACCAAACGGAAATTTTCCTGAGTTATCGATGTTCCAAAATTCATCTTAACCTGCTCCGAATATTTACTGAATTTACATCAGCAAATTAACAACATAGTAACTTATTATTTAATTGATTAACTTGGTTAATTATTGACATATGAGTAAGTTAACTTCCATGCACTCTATGTAATACTTCATTCAAATTAATTCCGGCCGTATCCATGGCTGAAGGGGCAAACCCTAATCTCAACCGAAGGCTCAAACAGACAAACGAACAGAACACATGGGGATAGTAACAGAATGCTTATATCATAATATCATTGACAAAGCATACTATATTATTTGTGAGATAATTTTCACACCGAATCAGGGAGGCAACAAGCTATTGTTGGTCGATAACGTGAAAGCGCTCTAGGTGATGATAGATCTTGTAACTCTTCCACCTTCTATCACTAACCTATGTTGTCCATTACAGTTTCATCCCCCTTACCCGTCTCCTAATAGACTCGGTCACCCTGATTAATGTGCCTTCCCTGACCGCCTGTCCTCAGCAAACACATTAATTAGGCACCTCCTCTCCCTTCTCCACCTGATCCTACCCTGTTTGTCTAATCTGCTTAACTTGGAAATACTCTTACGTCAATTTTGAAGCCTCCACCTACTGCTCCCGAGACCCGAATAACTTTAAATTGGCTTTAGACGAGCAACTTGGGTGAAATGGACCCCGTTCCTGCCATTTTATCGTATAATAACCACTGGATCGATCAGGGGTTGGCTTGATTTAGTTAAATGACCACCTTAGTAGACTAAGTAGTATAACATGAGCTTGACACAAACATTTCTGGAATCTACCTGATGGCCCTCATTAGCTTCCTCGTTTTGACAGAGGTCTATACTATAGAGGTTCGAGTTAGCCGTATGTCAACCATCCAAGGGGATGGAGCAAAGGTGGGTAACTAACAAAATTTAATGCGTTTTGACATTTTATCGAAATGGTCAATAAGTACGTACCAAATCAATGCTATGCCAATCAGTGGACAGAGCTGTACCACTCAACGACATATTTACGAACCGTTCAGATTTCACTAAAGTTTACAAACTTAAAAGCTTACAAAAATATAAGCTTTGTAGATCGGGGTTTTTCAGCTTGTATCGTGTCTGGATGGTACTGAGAGCAAGAAAGAGCTGCAACTCAATCTGGCTTCAAAATCCCAGCTCATCCAAATGAATCTAACTTACAATGTTGTCAAAATGAGTATAACTCACCCTCACATCCATCTACAACTGCTTTTCAGGGACTTATCAATGGAATGACCACCTTCGGATCGAATGATAATGCATTATTAATCGAACTACAGCAACATTATCCTGCGAATCTGTCACAGTTTGCGCCGATTCACCACATTTTAATTTTCCGTTCGGAGGAAATCACATTATCAAACCAAAATCATTTTCTATTTTGAACTCCCAAAATTGACATCTCATTGATTATTTTCATTATCATTATAAACAGGAATTTGGCTAAAATTCTATAATTTGTAAAATCCAAAAATTTCGGAAAAATTGAGCAAAAATGTTCCTTAAAACATTTTTTAGGGGACTCAAATGATTGAGAAACCTGTCTTGAATGGTTTCTTTAATCAATTAATCAACGCTTATTCTCGATCTCAATTATTCAAATCGGTTCTTTTGAGAGCTACGAGGCAATTTCTATCGGTTAATCTCTCCATCGCTAGCTGTCTCAGTGAATGAAAAAGCACACACGTGTGGGGTCGGACGGGCCGTCGTTCTTCAAATGATACCTTTAAGTCTATTTCCTTTCAGGAAGAGACGTGGAGGGTTAAACGGTTAGAAAGGGAGATAGGATTGTCGCAATAATCATTTGTTATGAGAAACATAAATCGTTTCGGCAGCTAATAGCCTCCCTCGAGCGGAATCATCCCCTTCCACCACTCCTGCCTACCCGCAAAACCGTGTTATATTCTATCACGCCATTATACCTTGGGCAAATCTTCGGTCGTGTTTCTTGTAATGGCACCTTCGATATTCTACGGCCCGATCTTTCAATGTGATACCGGTCGTTTAGTTACAAGGAGTATATAAAGGAGTAACAATTCCTCTTAATTCCGATGATAGATGATCTACTAGTGGTTAAGTAACACACGTTCCACAAAAATGAATTTCCCTAAAGCACTCAACCACATGATACACATAGGGTCTACATGATAGAGTCTTTGTTAAATTTTCGGGAATAAATTAAAGCTACTCTAGCAACAACGTATATTACTTTGAATTATGGAACATTCCCTCTGTAGAATCATTGTGGACTGTTCTTCTTTATTTTCTATTAGTGGCTCTACGGTCCGTCAAGAACCAAGGACTTCACAATAGTTTTCTTCCACTCTCAATGCCTGTCTTTTTCCACATCGTCCGACCAATGTAATCAAGATCCTCCTCGCCATCTGGCAACTGGAGTTCCATCCATTGCTCTCTTGGAAACCGGTCGTTTTTCGTTTTCTGTCGGGCACTAGCCACCTCAACCTTTCTCATCCTATGAGAGCGTCCAAGTTAGTTTAAAACACTCATTTCCCTATATTTCACACTCCTACAGGACTGAGGATTCTGTAAATCATATTTCGGTCCAACTATCGAGAATTCATTGCCTTCCCTGAGTGAGGACCCAATTTAACTGCCTTACGGCACTGGCAGTCTTATTAAAGTCTTACAATAGAGATCATTAATCTTTGAGACAAATAGTGAAACTTTAGTGCCCCCGCAATCTATAGAAACAACAGTTTCTCGCTATGATTCTGATCTTAATTTCCACTCAGACGTCTCATATTGTTACTCCCTCTTTTTGTCCGTCATCAACTAAGACTCCTTCGTCTGTCCAGTCAAAATGTGTTCAAAACGGACTTGCGCAGGAAAGTATTGTGAGGTTTCTGATTCCTTCGATTCCTTATGTTTTGTGGTGCGCAAAATCCAAATTTTGGATTTGCCACCAAAATTTAGTGACGGAACAATGGAAAAAACGCGACAAAGCGAAAAAGTTATTTTTTCCTGGTTTTTGGTTTATTATTTTCAATAATAAGCCTTTGGAATCGAGCAAGAAGAAAAAATTTTAACCCCCCTCAAAATTTATTAAAAATTTTCAGTCCGTCTGCCGTACGCGGCACTTTTCTTAGCAACCCCGGACCGATTTGGTTCAAATTTGGTATATGGGTTCCATTTAGCCATTTTGGGTCTAGTTGTGCCGCGAAGTTTTGGTTGATGTCAGTCACTTCTGAGGGGTGAAAATTGAGGGATAAAATTTTCAAGAGTGCCCTAGCTCGAAAACTCTCGAAATAAAAGTATCGTTTTTTTTCACCAATTTTAAATAGTATTGAATTTTTAAATTTTTTCGAGACCACCCGGAGCTCTGTAGAACAAACTGTTCGGTTCCTACAAGTACTTAAGGGTTTTCCTTCGATAAAACAGAATCACGAGCGTGAATAACAAAAGAGGTCTAATCTCCGGTCAAATTTTATCTGACTAAAATGCGATCGCTGTTCATTTTTTCGATTTGTATTCAGTTTTGCTTTCTGAGCAACCAGTAATCAAATTTCCAAATGAAGCTCTCTATTTTTCGAATCGAGTGTGAAGCGTTTAGTTCGTTCCTATAAACTTGATTGTGAAGGTGTGAAGGCAGTATAGTGTGGTAGGTAGTACCTACCAAGGGTTGGTAGGTAAAAAAAAAGTTGGTAGGTAAAAAATTAGGGAAAAAAAAGTTGATAGGAAAAAAAAAACGCTGCAAATCATTGCCCAAAGGTTTATTATTTTGGTTTATTATTTTCAATAATGAACCTTTAGAAACGACCAAGAAAAACAATTTTTTAACACCCCCTCAAAGTTTGATGGTCTACCTACGTTTCAAGGTACGTAGAATCCAAAAATCGAATAAATATTTGGCCGTCCGTCCGCCGTACGCCGCACTTTTGCCACTTAGCATTGACCGATTTTGATGAAATTTGGTATGTAGGCTCCATTTGGGGTCTAGTTGTGCCCCGAGATTTTGGTTCATGTAGGTCACTCCTTAGGGTTCAAAAATTAATTTTGAAATTTTGAAAACGCCTTAACTCAAAAAATGTTGATATAAAGGTATTGTTTTTCCTTCAATTTAAGATTCTATCGAATTTTCAGAATTTTTTGAGACCACCCGGAGCTCTGTAGGACAAACCGTCCGCTCCCTACGAGAATTTCAAGTTTGGACGTACGATAAATCAGAAACACGAGTGTGAATCGCAGAAGAGGCCTAATCTCCGTTCAAATTATAGCTGACCGGAATTCGATCGATGTTTTTCTTCATGTTGGATGGTTGGTGGCTTTGCAGACGAGTGATCTATAGAAAAATAATAAACCATTGAGTAATAACTTGCAGCGTTTTTTGTATAGATCACCCTTCTGTATATATCCCTCCCTACCAACTGTAAGTACCTACTACCTACTAGAGCATTTCTGAAAATTTGAACCCTTCATTTCCATTTGGTTGGTGGTTGGGGTTGACATTTTAAAAAACGCCCTTTCTTAAGCGTCCTTTATTAATGACGCCCTCAACCGTTTGGTCATGGGCGTCAGATACAAGTTACATTATACCTAGGTATGGAGAGAGTTCATATTACATTTCCTAATAAAGTGGCAACTTTTTTAAGATTTGGAATATTTGTTGAGAACAAGCCGACTCGTTTCCTGAAATATCCCTCCTCCCTCGGAACCTCAATGGACTTGGCAATGTACAATGAGATGTTGGACGGTTAGGGGGATTTTACATTGTTCACACTCTGGAGGAGGTTCTCTTGGATGTGTCATGAGGAATCCGTGCGTCGGTCTGGAGTGGCCATTTCTCGTACTTCTTTCACACTCACTCGCCTTCTCATCTTTCCTTAATGAAGTAAACATCACTGTGGCACCTTGGAGTCTGCCGGAACCAAATCTTCGTTTAGATCTAATCAAATATTCCAAAAGAACGGCAGAACCTCATCAATTGCATTCAGCTTTCAACAAACAATGTACTGCACTGCGACGGTTCAATATGCAGTAATGGAGTAAGACCGTCGATCGTTAACCGTCGAGATGTGATCAAATTCTCTAAGCCCAAATTCACTTCCATATTAATTTAAAGCTGATCTGTACGGCATACATGCTTCCCGCCATATGATCCACCCAACAGAAAACAGAATCATCATTTGCTCTGATTCATTAAGTGCTTTCCAAGCACATAGGAAAGAGGTAGAAGCACACCCTCTCGTAGGAGAAGTACTTCTGAGTGTCCATCGACATCTTCAAAATGGCGTAGATGTGATTTTCTGTTGGGTTCCCAGTCATTATGGATCTTCAAAGTCATAACTCATCAAGAAATTAGTCAGGCAAAATAATAAGTGCGGAGTTACGACATTTGAGAAAGTTGAAAAAGAAGTTGAATTACCGCGTTGTAAGCAGGAATATATACCGGTAATGGAACAATCCACACGACTGTTTCAAGTTACATTTCTCTTTCACTCTTTTCCCCTGCAACGTGAAGAGGCAAGCGATAATGGGATATACCTACAGCAAAAAGCGTATACCATGTCAAAACGCTCACTGCATTACGGTTTCATTTTCCTTCCATCCGCATTTTCAAAGGATCTAAATCACTTGGCCTTTTTCAGGATATTTATATCTACACGTTTCCTCGTACCATTTGTGATACCCCTCAAGAGTATTAGGAGGATCTTCCTGCAGGAAAAAGCCTGTCAGCTTGGAAATGTATGGAAACCATCCGAATGACAGACCCTCTAAGTTTCTGGTTTGAAATTGATGAAAATGGAAGAAAGCTTCCGGGAAATGGGGTGGCGAGTTTAGCTGATGGAACTGAGATGAGGGTCACAAACTGGGGGAGTTCACGTCGACAACTAAAATCAATTGGACCTAGACGATCTTCCAGTTATTGTAGATAAGTAGAGTCGTCATTCCTCATTTTGAATGTCTGTATGATTACTTGTTTCAGACCCCGTAGTGTACATGTTATTGTTTGGTGTTACGATTAAGATACAGAATCATCAATGTTAATTCAATCCCATTTGCATTCCTGTAACGTACGTTTTGCCAGATCAAAGAACCATCTTCATCGCAGTCTCGGTCTACTGGTAGTTCATTCTCTCCCTTTTATTTCATCAACCAATTCTTCAAAGGTGTGTAGGTATATCATTCCAACATGAACCCAAACGGACTGGGACACATCATATCATGCAGCCTGAGATAAAATTCCCCTATAAATACACCATTAGTATTATTTCTGATCTAACTGATAGTAAGCCAATAATTACATATCCCAGGTTTTTCGTTTGTATAATTAAAAAAAATGTGCTATAAACCAATGATGTTAATTTTTATATGTTTTTAAATTATAATAAATATATTATCGGAAAAAAGGTAAATTAGTTCGAAGTTTAAAATAATTTTGAACGAGATTTGTAATATCAGATTTTAGGATATAGTACTTTTTGGAACAAAATGTGGCGTTTAGTACTTTGTGGAATCAAACGAAGTGGATAGAGTAGGTAGGTACTTTTTGAAATAAAACGGATAAGAGACCGCCATTGTGCTGGATATAGTACCTTTTGAAATCAAACGAAATACTCACCCTCGTTTTTCAAGGGAATAAATTATCTTTCGCTCCTAAACGATCGCATTTTAGTGATGAACTACCCCCTAAAACCGTAGGGAACTCAATTTCCATAAAAATGGTTGAGTAACTTTTGGAATCAAACTTCTCATTTTTTGAGATGTTACCGTATTGCTTCCGAGAATACCAAGGTAGCGGAAGCATTGTTTTCACCTTTTAAAGTTGAAAAAAATGTTCGCCAGAATCAAATTTTCCTCTCGCGTCTCACGTTTCAAACCTTCTTGAACAATTTGGTTCCGTGTATGTCTGTTCGTATGTCTGTCATGCAATCATTGCCACAGCCATAACTTATACATGTCTCATACGATTTCGATGACATTTTCAGTGATCGTGCGGGTTGGTGTGTGGACGGTCCCTTACAAAAACCACTGAACCCAGATTTATAGTAATCACTGCGCATGCGCAAACGTGTATTTCCTTGTAACAGCCATAACTTCCACATTTCTTATCTGATTTCGATGAAATTTTCTGGGATTAAGGTTGGGGTGAAAATAGTCTCCCATGAAAATAACGGCCACCAAATTGAAAGTATTTTGTGCGCATGAGCGTGAAATCCTTTCAACAGTCATAATTTCTACATTTTCATCAGACTTCGAAGAAATATTCAGAGATTGACAGATCGGATTGACAGCATCGGATCGTCGATATAATCGGGTTATGGATACAAGGAAGCTATGAGGCACACCCACTTGTCAAACTTTTTTTTAATTCCACGAAGAGTGCGAAATGTTGATGGCACAAAACAATAGAACAAGGATACATATTGTTCGAAAACCAAAGAAGCTCAGATCAATAAATCCTAGACGTAGCTACTGAGTAGCCACCCCTCGCGAAAGCATCGTTCTTCACTACCGACAGCAAAGCTTCAGGCATCAGGAGCTCTTCACAGTCTGTCAGACTGTAAGGCGGTAATCGGATTGAGAGACGGCCGTCGGCCGCAGCTTTCTCGACCAATCCGATTGGAGTGTCCGACCCGGGCGAAGCGGTCACGGATGAAAACGGTGTTCCGAGCCACCTGCTCCAACTCTTTCAGATACTTGGATAAATCACTGGGATAACTCTGTTTCAATCGAACGCCTCCTCCTTCACCCGTTTCCTTTCTTTTCCACGGCTTTCTCGTCTTACTTTAGTTTTTATACGAGCGGTAAAGGGATTTCCCCGAACCCAGAAGAAACCCCTCTTCCTCCGCATTACGTAATGGATGGGGTGGATTTTCTTTCCGGAGGAAACAAACAATCGTCATTAAAGTAAACTATAGTTACCAGCAGATAGATAAATAAGTCAAACAAGTTCACTGGAGTAATCATTCGGTAGTGCAGTGAAATACGATTATGTACGATCCGTGCACTATACCGCTTGAGGATAAGAGCCCAATAATTCAATGATAGATTTAAAATGAGTTTTCCAGAAACATCCAAGCTAGATTGGTATCAGTTCATCGCGATGGAAAAACTATAGCAAATGCCTCTCCATTTTGTAAAACCGCATTCATCCAGCAAGCTACTCAAAATTCACTTTCAACATAGTCTTACAGCCAATAGGGTCACGAGTAACAGTCGTGCTTCAGACAACACTTTCAGGTTAACTCAATTTCCGTCAGGTATTCAGAGTTTTTCAACGACTTCTTTTCTACTGCAAGAACATTTTGCCTGACGTTTGACTGCTTCTGATTCCTCTAAATTAGATGATTTAATGATTGATTTGGTGTCTACAGACACCAAATTCTGAAGAAAGGTTCGAACGCTTGTAACAGACTGTGATATACTTGGGATTTATTAATAATTAATTGTTTCCAATGGGAAGCCTTTCTGAATAATTTCCTACAAGCCTGATCAACTTGAGGATTTTTCCAGACGGTATTTTCATATCGATGACTCAATACGAAAAGTATGTCAGCCTTGTCTATATCTGCTTTTACAAACAAAGTCGCGGTCATTGGTTCCAGCTCAATTCTGTACGAATGGGTTGGTATCTTTATCTTGACGTATTTGTCATCAAACTGAAGCTCAAAACCTAGTTTCCTAGGGAATCACATACTATCTTATCCTCCCTTATTGTAAAGCCGTCGGGCCCCAGGAGGTCAAACCGATAGCTCAACTGCCACATCGACCTTTCCCGAAATTATCATTTCACCCCACCACATAATGTACCCCCTCTACGTCTTGATGTCTATAATAGTATGTTGTAGCATAGAATTAAGACAGTCTTGACTTTCGACTTGTAAAGTGTAATTCTTGTTAATATAAGTTTCTCCTTGAAACTTGTGAGTCCTTTCTTTCTACCACCTGCACGGGCTTCCAGTGAACACGAATCCATTTTAATTTTCTACGGACTTAGAGTTCTAATTCTTTAGATCATCACAGTCCAAACATTTTTGGTGTCAGAAGCGGGATTTTAGTTTGCTGGTCGCAGTTCCGAGAAGAAAATCCATTTGGGACCCAGGAATCTTCAAAGAACCAGGTGAAGATCAACATCCCCTTGACGGAAGACAAGATCGATTCTCCTTCTTCAAGTGTGCTGGATTTGATCCTTCAGCTACAGGGAAGACTTTCGACCAATAAATTCAACTACAGGATCGGCTGGTTGAGACTTTTGGAAACGGAAACTTCCGCCCAACGACTTCAGCTACAGGATAGGCTGGCTGAGACTTTTGGAACGGAAGCTTCAAAGGCTGGCTGACGTGAAAGAAGACCCTACATTTGATCAACTTGAAAATCAAGACTCCGGGACAACGAGGACTGTCTCGTTAAAACCTCTTGAAGAGAACGACTTCAGCTACAGGAACGGCTGGCTGAAACAGAAACTTCAAGCAGGACCGAACCAGAGCTGACACAACGATCTTCATCTTCGACATGATGACTACTCTCTTGCTGTAAGTTCTGATGACATCATTTTTTAAAATCAACATTGCTTTATACTTCCTTGTATCTCTGAGCTCCTCTTCAAAATTGACAGGCCATACCCTATTACTAAATTGTATTATTTCTGCATTCATAAAATAGTAGAAAATATATATAGAAATAGATACAAAATATAAAGAAATAAAAAGAAAAAATATTGAAAAATATAAATAAATTAAATAAATAAATAAAACTGTAAAGAGTAAATGCGTAGATATTATACAATTATACCGTTTGGAGAATAATTAAACTCGAAGTATAATATTTCAAAGTAAGGTTAAATTAAAAGAAAGCGACTTGAAACCTAACAACAACAAAAAATTAATATTTGAGTAACTTAAAAAAAAAAATGGCTAATGAAAATGGAGAAAACCAAGCCGAATATTTAGACATTAAATCTGTTGAAAAACTCTTGAGGACGTTTGATGGAAATAAAAATCAATTAGGTGAATTTTTATCAATATGCGAATCTGCCTTAGAATTGATAGAACCCTGTAAAAAAGACTTATTGTTTAAATTAATTAAATTAAAATTGGTTGGGAAAGCTTATCAGTCCACTAAACATAGATTATTCGAAAATTATGAAGAATTAAAGATTCATTTGGAGACAGTTTTTGGAGACAAAGGTTCCCAGTCACAATGGGAATTAGATCTCAGGACTTGTAGGCAGAAGTTCAACGAAAGCGTGATTGAATACGCTGATAGATTAGAAAATATAATGTATAAAGTAATTGAATGTGTGACAGACTCTGTGGAAGACCAATATAAAGCATCCCATGAAAATGTATTTAAAATTCAAGCTAAGAACATCTTTGTTTCGGGCATTCGTGAGCCATTTGCTTTGATTTTAAAGGCTCGAAATCCAAGCACGTTAGAAGATGCCATTTCCATAGCGGTTAGTGAAGAAAAAGAGCAGAAAAATAAAGTTGAAATTTCTAAATACCAAAAATACCAACAGGGAAATTACCGACCGCATTCCCCAGCCTCTAATTCTCACCAATTGAGACAGTTTACTCCACGAAATAATTTTACATACCCTCGTTTTTCCGCTCCCCAACGGTTCCGACCCCCAATCAGTAATGTGTATAGATTTACCAGTGAACATCAAAATAGACCTCCTTATAGAAACTCTTCTCCTCCGATATCCTGTAAATACTGTAAGAAGGTAGGTCATTCAGTAGAAAATTGCTTTACCTTAAAGAACAAGGATTTTTAAAAACAGGCTTCAGAGAATGGCAATCTGAAGCCCAATCGAAAATAAGCCATGAAATTTACAAATTGAGTACTAATCCATGGGCTTTGAATAAAGTTGAAATATTCTTAATGGATAAACTGTACACATTCATAATTGATAGTGGAGCTGATTGCAGTTTGATAAAAGAAGGAAAAATCTTGATCAGCTCCGATAAAATAAATTATAATGATATTCTAAATTTAAGGGGAATTTCAAAAGGGGCCCCGAGCATCAATACTTTAGGCAGCGTAAATTTATGCTTTGGACAAAATAGAGACCACAATAAATATTCACACGACTTCCACATTGTTCCTTCAGACTTTCCGATTGGTACAGAAGGATTGATTGGTAATGATTTACTAACGAAATTTAATTCAATAATCAATTATGAAAAGAGAACGCTACAAATAGGTTCCTACATTTTTCCTATCTTGAATCAAGACATCAAGTTGCCCCCACGTTCCGAAACCCTTTGCTATGCCATAATTTCTAATATTGGCGAGTTGAAAGAGTCAGACTATAACTTTCTTTGTGAACAGAGTAAAATCAATGAATATGTCTTGTGCCCTAGCTCTTTGGTCACCAAAGAAGGTAGTCTCTTCAAAATATTTCTTTTAAATTCAAGTGATGAAACAGTTTTCATCCCTATTCCTACACTGAAATTAACCCCCCTCCCCAAATTTAATCAAAGTGAAATCCCAGAGAAGCCCTCACATCAACGTAATATATTGTTTGCTGAAAATTATTCTAGTAATCGTATACAAATCTTAAAGTCAAAATTGAGAGTAGACCACTTGAGTAGAGAAGAGAAAGATGCTCTACTCCCCCTCTTGATGGAATACAATGACATATTTTTGCTACCAGGGGACTCTTTAACCTCAACTACTGCGGTCACGCATAAAATCCCTACAACCAATAACAACCCAATCCATGTTAAGCCATATAGGCTACCCGAATCTCAAAAAGATGAAATCAATAAGCAAGTTGAGGAAATGGCGAAGCAGGGAATTATCAAACAAAGCGACTCTCCTTACAATTTCCCTTTATTGGTTGTCCCTAAGAAAGTCGATGCCTCAGGTGTAAAAAAGTTTCGCGTTTGCGTTGATTTTCGTAAATTAAATGGTATTAGCATTGGACAGAGCTTTCCTATACCTCTTATTAGTGAAATTTTAGATAATCTAGGGGACTCTCGATATTTTTCAACCCTAGACTTAGCTCAAGCATTCTTACAGATAGAACTTGATAAAGAAGATGCTCATAAAACGGCATTCTCTTCTGCTCAAAACCATTGGGAGTATGTTCGTATGCCTTATGGATTAAAAAATGCACCTGCCACTATGCAGAAATTGATGAATCAACTCTTATTAGGAATTAATGGAATACGTGCGTATGCTTACATGGATGATCTTGTGACTTATTCCCCTGACATAAGGCGCCACATAGAAAACTTGGAGGAACTTTTCAAACGTCTCAGAAAATTCAATCTCAAAATTCAACCTGATAAATGTGAATTCTTAAGGCATGAAGTAACTTACCTTGGACATCTCATCTCAGATCATGGAGTTTCACCTGACCCACAAAAATTTAAGATATTAATAAATTATCAGCTTCCTCGTACCCAAAAAGATATCAAAAGCTTCTTAGGTTTTGTTTCATACTATCGTAAATTCATCCCAAATATGAGTAGTATTGCCAAACCATTAACATCTCTTTTAAAAAAGGATTTGAAATTTGAATGGACCAGTGAGCATCAAGATTCATTTGAAACCTTAAAAAATATTTTATGTAATCCCCCATTATTACAATATCCAGATTTCTCCAAAGAATTTATTGTAACTTGTGATGCATCACATCATGCAATTGGCGGTTGTTTATCACAGGGCGAGATTGGAAAAGACCTTCCTATATCTTATTGGTCCGTTACCCTTTCAAAAACTGAACAAAATTGGTCAGTGACCGAAAAGGAATGTTACAGCATAATACGCGCTTGCAGGCATTTTCATTGTTACATTTATGGTAGAAAAATCAAAATATGCACAGATCATAAACCTCTGACTTGGCTTTTCAATGTTAAGGATCCAAATTCTAAATTAATTCGTTGGAGACTTTCTTTAGAACAGTATGATTATGAAATTATTTACAAACCCGGTAAATGCAACTCCAATGCTGATTTCCTGAGTAGAATGGACCACAATAACGTAATTCCACCTGACAAGATTAGTCCAGATCAAAAAACAGTTTTACCCTTAAATAGTTCCCCAATACCAAGTACTAGCTATGCACAGACACCTGTACTAGGTAATTCAGAAGAATTAGAGCTTTATTCAAAATTTATTGAGGCTCAGCAAAATCATATCATAATTAATAACAGAGTAATGGAAGTAGATTCAGAATCTGAAAATTTCGGACAAACTGAAGGTATCAATACTATAGTTTTATTTACATCTCGCGATCTCTTCATGGTTAAGGATAGAACAATGCTGAATTTTCTAGAAACAGAAATTAATGAGAATCCCGATCAAAAGTTGTTTTGTTATACAAAGAAAAATATTGGTAGAACGAAAATTATTTTCCTGATAAATAAAGAAAGATATCATCACGAAACTAGCACTGAGACACTTTTTTCATTAGTCTATTTACTACGCTTCCAGTTGGAAAACGAACAAAAAATTATCATCCAATCACTTCCGGATCGCACAGAGAATCAGTGTCTGCGAACCATAATTCGATTTGTCTTTAAAAGTGTTAGACTTGAAATATATTTAACAAAACCTTCCCAGGATATACAACAAGTCACCGATGAAAATCAAAAGAAAGAGCTGATTGAAGAATTTCACAATTCCTTGATAGGTGGACATTTAGGAGTGACTAAAACTTACAAAAAAAATGAGAAATTACTATAATTGGGAGAATATGAAGGTAGAGATAAATGATTTTGTTTTGAGGTGCCCAACTTGTCAAACTAATAAACTCACTAGAGAAAAAAACTAAATTGCCCATGTGTATCACAACGACAGCATCTGAACCTTTTGAGAAAGCTAGATTAGACATCCCTTTTCCAATTAGTGAAAACGGTAACAAATATATATTGACTTGTCAATACGATTTAACTAAATTTAGTTTGGCTATTCCTTTACCAAATCAAGAATCAATAACCATCGCAAAATCTCTTATCAAAGATCTAATCTGTGTATTTGGAACCCCCAAAAGTATTCTGACCGATCTTGGTCAAAATTTTATCAGTGAATTAATGAAAGATCTTTGTAAACTTCTAAAAATTCAACGTTTGACAACTTCTGGATTCCGGCCTCAAAGTAATGGTTCCTTGGAAAGATCGCATCAACATTATCTTGATTATCTGAAACATTTTGTCAATGGAGACCAGACAAACTGGTGCTCCTGGATTCATTTTGCCACCTTTTCTTTCAATACGACCCCTCACTCTGCTACTAAATTCACTCCTTTTGAATTAGTTTTTGGTTATAAAGCCAGATTGCCTTCAGCAATTCGTAAAGAACCTGAGTTTTCTTACAGTTATGATGATTACTTATCAGACCTCAAAATGAAACTTCAGGTCTCTCACCAAACAGCTAGAGAAAATTTAATAAATTGTAAGCAAATTTATAAAAAATATTATGATAAGAATATTAAAGCTCCAGGATTTAAAATAGGCGATCTTGTCTTACTATTAGATGAAAACCCAACAAAAGGAAAAAATAAAAAGCTCACTCCCGCATACACCGGCCCTTATATAATTGAAAAGGTAGATCCAAACAATATAAATATAACCATACAAATGAATAGAAAAGAAGTAAAAGTTCATTCCTATAGACTGAAGCAGTATCTTCTATAATGATTACAGCCTAGTTTCAAATTAAATCAACTAAAAGATAGAGCCGAAGATATAAAATTTAGAAACCAACATGGAACTCATATCAGTTTCCTTACTTATTCTGTACCTATTCTAACGGTATTAATAATTTTGGTAGTACTATGGAAGCTCCGAAATATAATATGTTGTCGGTATCATCGTGTTATGCCAGAAGAGCATAATCTAAATCCCATTCCTCCAGTACAAATTCATAATGAAATTAAAATGGAAGAGGAACCTCTTCAAGATACCTCTCGTTCTAGTGTGGCTACCCCGTCTGATAGGTTTGACAGTTCCAGTCAGAATTTTTCTTCATCTGTTAGGAGATCTGAACGTCTACGTTCAAGATCAGTGATATTTAAAAAATAGGGTATGGACCTCAATTACCTCAATTGCCTCAATTACCTCATTGACCTCAAATCTTTAACTAAGTATCAAATTTGTGTTCATCCATTTAATTTTCCACTCACTGTTGTAATTATGTTCAGAAATACAGTGTTAGTTAAAGTGCATAGCGTCGGTGTATGGTATGATTGGTTTTGGTGGTAGATTAAAATAATATTGGTTGGTTATAATAAAAGGTTGAAAATATACGTTTATATTGAAATTAACGAAAGTTTTGATATTTGAAATATGTATGAAATTGATATTTGTTGGAGATACCTATTGTTATTCTATTTTTGTAATATTACATTTTTGGTTATGTATTGTATGATGTATGGTTATGAATTGTATGAATTATTGTTATTAGGTACCTATAAATAAATGTTGAATATAGAACAATCTACCTATGCACCGATTAAGTTTTTGAATTATGAAAAATAAATGAAATAAAATTAAATATGAAATAAAATATGAAAAAAATTGAATGTAAAATGAAAATAAATAAAATATGAAATAAAATTTAAAAAAAAAAATTGAATATAAAATGAAGATAAATTGAATATGAAGTAAAAGTAAATATGAAAATATAATGAAAACTAATTGAATAAAAAAGTATTCTGTTGTTGAATACGATAAGATATAATATAAAGTAATAGAGAGAAAAAAAAAACCAACCTACCACCAATCATGCACCAAACTAAATATTGTGGCCACAAATAGGAATTGTATACAAATATATATATATATGCAAATACGAGTATATTCTCTAGTATAGATACGAAAACAATTTGTCTACCGGTAGTTTTAAGTCCTTTATTCTAAGAAATTCTTGTATAATAGTATTTAAACCACGTTTCTATCACTTGTATGCATCAATTTAGTGATGATTTTAGGTATATTGTAAACTATTATTTTCCGGCATCATGCGTAGAAATAAAAGTTCAATGCTTGTAAATGAAAAAAAAAAAAAAAAAAAAAAAAAAACTTCTTCAAAGTTTTTTTTTTTTCACGTGGATGGAAGATGTGATATACTTGGGATTTATTAATAATTAATTGTTTCCAATGGGAAGCCTTTCTGAATAATTTCCTACAAGCCTGATCAACTTGAGGATTTTTCCAGACGGTATTTTCATATCGATGACTCAATACGAAAAGTATGTCAGCCTTGTCTATATCTGCTTTTACAAACAAAGTCGCGGTCATTGGTTCCAGCTCAATTCTGTACGAATGGGTTGGTATCTTTATCTTGACGTATTTGTCATCAAACTGAAGCTCAAAACCTAGTTTCCTAGGGAATCACATACTATCTTATCCTCCCTTATTGTAAAGCCGTCGGGCCCCAGGAGGTCAAACCGATAGCTCAACTGCCACATCGACCTTTCCCGAAATTATCATTTCACCCCACCACATAATGTACCCCCTCTACGTCTTGATGTCTATAATAGTATGTTGTAGCATAGAATTAAGACAGTCTTGACTTTCGACTTGTAAAGTGTAATTCTTGTTAATATAAGTTTCTCCTTGAAACTTGTGAGTCCTTTCTTTCTACCACCTGCACGGGCTTCCAGTGAACACGAATCCATTTTAATTTTCTACGGACTTAGAGTTCTAATTCTTTAGATCATCACAAGACACCGGAAATTTTGAGGATACCTATTAACGGGCAAGCTAAAAAAAAATAGTAACGAATAAATTAAAAAGAAACCCCCAGAATGCCCTCATGTCGAAACTCTATAATGGGAAATATGTTTGAAAATCTCCGCCTTCTTAACCTAACCTGCAAGCTTCAGCATCTTACTAACTGATGTTGTGGTGACGATTCAAATCCTTACACCACTGATTTGCCTATAAAATTCATTCTGACGGCACTAGAAGGCTACACCGTACTCATGGACCACAACCATTATGGTCACCGTACTCCGAAGAAATTGCAGCACATGGTGCAAAATGAACAAAGATTTTCCACGTCCAAGTCAACAATCTCTGAGAACCAATACCCTCGAAAATATTGTAGTGAATTCGAAGCGGATGTATTCAAGGAGGTGCTCAAAATTTTGGGAATAAGCAAAACACGTACGGGCCCAATGAGTCCTCAAAGTGACGGGCGATTGGAATGCTTCAATCGAACACTGTGGCGGATGCTCTCGACTGTTGGGGAAAACGACCAAAGGGACTGGGACCTGAACCTGTCCTGTGTGCTGTTAGGATACCGGAGTACCGTGCACACATCCACAGGCTTTTCACCGGCAGCGATGACACTGGGGTGGGAATTGGTGCTTCCACTGCATCTTCTCACAGAGCCAGCTCCAGGGTTCAAAATTAGGACTGATTATGCAACTACTTTGCATAATCAATTACGAGAAGCCCACGAGATTGCTAGGAGGAGGCCACTGGTAGCTGCAGTAGAGTGTAAGAAGAGATATGACAGTCCCAAGGTTCAATGCCGGAGGTGTACTCTGGTACTACATGCCAAGAAGGCGAGTAGGGATATGTCCCGAATTACAAAGCTCTAGGGTTGGTCCGTGCCAGGTACTAAAGAAGATTTCAGATGTTGTGTTTCGTATTAAGCTGCCAAGTGGAAATGAGTGAGTAGTTCACGCGGACAAGCTATTTTCACCATATCAGAAGGAGTGGGGGAGGATGGTGTAGTGACTTCTTAGGTTACCATCACCAGTTTTATGTAATAATAATAACTGTTTGTTCGTTGTCAAATAAAAGTTCAGTTCTATTCTGGAAATCTATCAATTTCTGTTCAGTTCACAATAATACCTATGTACTGAAACCCCTAATACATTATTGAGGCCTCACTGATTAGGAGAAAGACAAAGGAACATTGGTGAAGCAGTAGTAGAGAATGTTATGACGGCGTGTCGGCGTGTGAAGGCGATCGGCTTCACGTCGGTTTGTCGTTTTGATTGGTTCCTACTCAACGAAGACAAAGAATGGGACAACACTCGATGCCTGGCGCAGGTTACCGCAGACCGTGTGCAAGAGTGCTTAAGGACTTCAGCTCGGACACATGCCTTGGCGCGATTGCTCGCCAACCAGAGGAATGCACCACATTTACCTAGGCCTAGTTGGCGGCAGACAACTACTAGGGTAAATGGGAGCAGAAGCCGGCGCGATGAGCTTTATCGCATACCGAGACCTTCTGAGGAACTGTGGGTTTCAGAGAGAAGGCGAGGTAGAGCGAGAAATAAACAAGTCGAGTTTTCGAAGACGAATGCATGAAGGGGAAGCCCTGAGTCCTCCTTTTATATTGGTCAAACAAGGTAAGGGGAGAGTGGAAAAGGTGACGTCAAGTGATGCCCCTGTACCTCACCTTACCTACCTGGCATGATGAGTCACTCAGGGTTTCCCTTGTCCTTTATTGGAGAACTAAAACGGTTAAGAGTATGAGTCATTGCAGAGAAGTTTGATTAATCGCTCACCATTGACTTTCCGGCTCTCTGGCTATCACTTTCAGAGGTCTTCAAAAGTGAAAAGTGAAAGTGGTCTACCAAATTCAAGCGAACTAGACATCTAGACCGAAAAGGGGAGAAGATTGCTATGACGTTTTTATAGCTGATTTGGCTGTCTTGCAATCACTTACAGTGGTCTTCACGATTACCTGTACCAGAGTACAGCACTCCAGATGAACGATAGATGAAACCTCCATCGCTCACACTGCTGCTGACAAACTGCTGGAATGTGCCTTAACTGCTTCGTATAGAACAATGATACCTGGTGCTTGGAAAGAAGAACCTTCTTTCAATGATTCTTTGAGACTTTGTTCAACACAAAAACAAGTGAAAGTTCTTCATATTCTACTGATGAGTTAATCTTCTTCTTCTATTTCCCCAGCTTCTCTGAGGCAAGTTCAGCTCTTCGTACCAGCCATCGAGGTAGGCAGTAATAGTACAGATTAATAAATCAGGAAATTTATCGGTTCGAACGGGACCCTCCCCGTCAAAGCAAGTTGCCCCCAAGTTATGTAGGGAATGTAGGTAACTTGTCTTGTAATCCACTAGACTTATGAGACGAGTTAGAACATGAAGGGGGCGCGGATCATGTTTAATCAGCAAGCTGTCTTGTTTCACTTCTCTTCCAGTTAACGTCAGGAGGGAAGGTTACACACCAAGTTCACAGATACGTTGACACCTTTCTTGGCTGTTACTTGCATGAGTCCTCAATCTTCAACTTCTCACATCACACGGTCGTTTAATAAACTAATCCGATCTCATTTGGCCTCCCAACTTCCGTTTGATGAGGGGCACAAAGAATATAGGCCCAAGGCAAATCACGAACGTGGTTATATGAAATTCTCACTCAAATATTACACCAAGTCTCGCAATACCAAGCTTCATATGCTTTGAGGGTGAAAAAACCCCTAATCCTTCTCCCACCAGCTCCCGGGCTATACAAAACAATAAAATACTTTAATTGACTGTTCTTTATTTTTTCCAGATTCTACTGGTTTATTGCTGTATTTATCGATAGGTACTTCTCAACTTCAAAATGACCCATAGTAGGGCTCTGCGTGAAATAAATTTTTTGATCATTAAACTGGAATATCACACGAATATGTATAATCATGGAAGTACCCCAATATATACCTAGTTACTTTGTTTGTTGGTTGGATCTCAGATAAGGAACTCAGTCTCCAGGCGACTAGCCTTAAGATAGCTGGAGTATAGACAAATAATCAAGCACAATACCAGAGGAAAAACGCTGCAGATTACTACACAAAAGTTTATTATTTTTCTATATAGATCACTCGTCTGCAAAGAATACGGCTTTTCCATTGTTACAACCAACCAACATGAAGAAAATCTTCGATCGTATTTCGGTCAGCTAAAATTTGAACGAAGATTAGGCCTCTTTTGCGATTCACGCTCGTGTTTCTGATTCATCGTTAGTCCAACCCTTGCGATCGCATAGGGGGCGAACGGTTTGTCCTACAAAGCTCCGCGTGGTCTCTAAAAATTCTAAAAATCCAATGCTATCTTAAATTTATGGAAAAACAATACCTTTATTTATAATTTTTTCTAGTAAGGGCGTTTTCAAAATTTCAACCCGTATTTTCAACTCTTAGAAGTGACCTACATTAGCCAAAAGCTTCAGGGGACAACTACACCCCAAATGGAGCCCACAATCCGAATTTCATCAAAATCTGTTAATGCTAAGTGAGGAAAGTGCCGAGTACGGCGCACGGCAGACATACGGCCAAATTTTTATTCGATTTTTGGATTCTACGTATCTTGAAACGTAAACCAACGGGGAGGGGGGAGGTAAACTTTTTTTCTTGGTCGATTCAAAAGGTTCATTATTGAAAATAATAAACCAAAATGTCATATTCAAATTCAGTGTGAAAGATTCGAGGTTTAATCAATGTTGTTGGGCGCGCCTTAATATGGGCAATTTGGCAGTTTTGATTACTATGTAGGTCCTTTCATCATTATGTTTAATACTACCACGGGTGATGCCACTATGTTAGAAACGTGATTTTTAGCGTTTATTCTTATTTTTCGGTTTGTTATTTTCAGTTTTATTATTCCAGATTTAATTATGATTATGCGTATTGAAAGAGAGCCATTAAAATAGTGAAAATTTAGTTTTTTGGAAATTCAAGTTGCAGTTTAAAACCTATTGTTTAGTAATGCATGCATTCCAGGGGACGTCCCATTGGATAAGCATTAGATCAGTTAAACCAGTTGGTAAGCGATAAAACTGTTTCACTCGATGTAATTTATTTATTACTTTAGGCAGGAAATAGTGCCCCCCCCCCCCTCTCACCCTTATCCACCATAAAATTTCTAGCGGCATGGGAGCCTCGAATCTGAAGAGCATTTTAAAATCCATGATCTACGATACACAACATGCGAATTCAAGTTCACCCCCCCCCCTCCACCAATGGTGCCAGTCTGGCACCAAAGCGGAAATACGTTGTAGCATTGAACTTTCATCTATTAGTTTTAGTAGGCGGTCCATCGAGGTTCACATCCGTATTCAAGGTGAAACACAAAAAAAAAAAAAAAAAAAAAAAACACGATTTATGCGGTTTATGGTGCCCTGGCACCATAAAACTAATGGTGGCACCACTATTAGTTCCATGATGGTACAGAGAATAATTCATGAAAATCCGGAGGTATAATGAGAATTTTTCCTCAATTTCAAAGGTTGGGTACAATTAGTAAGCAGTAAAGGAACCGAAATATTGAAAAATCGGATATTTTGTGAATATTATACCCCCACCCATCCCCTCCCCTTGCAAATTTTGGTACTCTGGTAAAATCATGTACTACTCGGAAGTTATTTGAGTCAAACAAAAAAAGAAACACGCAAATCGGTTGGAAATTGAGGCCTGGACAGATTTTACAAGATTACCCCCGCAAACGCACGTTTTTTAAGCATTAACCCCCCCTTTCCGCCCCTTAAAAAGCAAAATTCAAAACTCCGACGCCGTAGTGCACAACAAGATAGTTTTTCGCGTCGAAAAAGAAAAGAGCCACGAAAATCGGTTGAGAACTAAGGCCTGGGCAGACGACACAAGATTATGCCCAAAAACGCACATTTTTTTAGCATTAACCCCCCCTTTCCCCCCCTTAAAAGGCAAAATTCGAAATTCCGGCGACGTAGTGCACAACTAGATAGTTTTCCGCGTCGAACAAAAAAATAACCAAGAAAATCGGTTGAGAACTAAGGGCTGTGCAGACGACACAAGATTTTGTCACACACACACACACACACACACACACACACAGACATACACCTATGGTTTTTTTCGCGGGTTTGGGTTCATAATGGTCTAAAACGGATTACTGTGTGGTTATTTTTTTTTTCTGTTGAGTGTTGTCCAACTTCACCCCAGATCGATCGCATAAGGACGCCCAAGTCTTACCTACTGTGGGACGTCCTAAAAATGATAAGTTTTTCATGTCTTCTGAAAAAAAAAAAAAAAAAGATGGAATATGGGTTAGGTGGTCGTAGAACTTAGTGATCATAAGTGTACCAAGTATAAAAAACATGGGGGTTTATTCGAAACCACCTCGAAATGTCCTGAAAAATATTCTTCGAATTTTGTAGCCACTCGTATTCCGTCCAACAGTACGTCGACGAAAGGGACGCAGAATTGAATGTGGACCCTCGACGTGAATGTCTTCGCTGAGAGTCGAAATCTAATAAAAAGAATTCTACCCTCCGCGCTCCACTAACCATCCCTTCAACCACCTTCGTAAACCGATGATATCCAACCGGAATCTGATTGAGGAATTTGTTTTGTGGTAGATACACGCGACGGTCTGGTTTATTTTTTTTTTTCGTCTCCTTCGTCTTTCTTTACTCGCTGGTATGCTGTTTTATCCATGTTTTTTTTTTTTTTTTTTCAGGTCTCAACTCTTCGTACGGAAAAATCTGCCATGTCAGAGTTTTCACAAAGAACATTATGAACACATAAAAGACGTTGGTTCGAAAAATACTCGTATTACGTTGATCATAATTTCGTATCTGAATTTTTACAAAACCTTCAAGATCAATTTGTAGCAATTGCTCTATTTGATCGATAATGAATGTTTAGTATTTTTCAATCCAAAATGGAATAATTTTTATTAATGATGGACTCAACTTTTTGAGCTAGATAATTTTGGGAAGTCCGGGTCAATGATTTAGAGCCTCATTCCATTCTGCAATCCATTCAGAATCCTTCTGCCAATTTCAACTGCTATATTTTTATATTCTGCAACTATTTAGGAATTAACTTACCTATATTTTAAATTGGAGAAAAATTCGACGATTATCATAGGAACTCGTGTTGAGAGGTGACGATCTTTTTGATGTGGTCCACGTGTGTTGTGGTCGTCAAGCCCGCATTTCTGCATCGTATTTCTGCCCGCAGGTGCGCAATAGTTTGGAACGTCTGCTACAAATAGTAAGATTGAAATCTTGAGAAAAGCTGTAATTTGTCCCGTTGAGTACCTTCCCCTTGCCTTTGCCTTACCGATTATGTCTCTCAGACCACTTCAAAGACTGCAGGTGGAGACCTTTCATTTCTATCTTTGCAGAGGTCTGAGAGACATAATCGGTAAGGCAAAGGCAAGGCGAAGGTACTCAACGGGACAAATTACAACATTTATCAAGATTTCCCTCTTGCTATGCGTAGCAGACGTTCCAAACTATTGCGTATGCGTGCAAAAATACAAAAGACTGAGCCTGGTATAGTTTGCCACGTCAGAACAGATACGCTGGTCGTTGAGAACAAGTTACTATTCTGAAATGATGAAAATAGGCTTCTCTCAAGGACGTTACTACGAATATTAGGAATATTGCGGGGATAGATTTGTCGGTGGTCAACCAGTTGCTTTCTGAGGGTCAATCTGGTATCGGAGGCAGTGCGGTCATATATGAGATGAGGGTTCTTGTTTATGGTAAAAATGGGCTAAGTACCTTTACAAAAGAACAATAATTAAAATTTCTATTTTGTCAAACAATATTCCATAATAATTCTAGTTTAAAAACATGTTATAGAGTCAGTAGAGTCAAACAACTGCAATTACTTTCTAGATTATGAAGTGCAATGGATAACAGTAACTGTTATCCAACATTATGTTATCCAACATTATGTTATCCAACATTATGTTTCTCAACTGTTGAGAAACATAATGTTCACGGTAGGGCGAGTGGTGGTATAATGGTACCTGTTGAGAAATGGCTTAAAAATGTTGACATAGTCGGTATAGACGGGACATTGATTGTTCGTTTGGAGGGTCCGTTACTGTGGTGCCAACATACCTCAATTGCAACAACTAGGATTTCGACTTCGCTCAGCTTTTCTCTCAGAGTACGTGGAGTAAAACTTTGTGGTTGTTGGTGCTTTCAATGTTCGGATTGGCTTGGAGCAGGACTTTTCTGATACTCTGGAGATTAACATTGGCAATTTTGCCATCAATCGAAGTTCGGGTGACAAGGAGTTGAATTATTTGATTATTTTTTGTTAACTATATTCTACCAGGAATGACTATATTTTGATTTTTTTACAAACATTAATGTAGTAAGTAACCATAACAATATAATCGTATTACTAATTTGAATTTAATTATGTACGGCCCTTACTACAGGCAGAAGGTTGAAACCAATGCCGTAATGTTTATTTTTGACCGACTTCAACGCGCCGAAGGCGCGCGAAAGAGGAGGTACTCAATTCGGGTTGTCGTGGGACGACGATTTTTTTTTTTTTTTTTTTTTTTTTTTTTTTTTGTATGTCTGAACACCTTGCATTTCTTTATTCTGGCACCAATCTGTCTGGTTCTTTTTGAAATTTGTTCTACCAGTATCCGTGGTGGTCCCATTTCAAACAGATTTCATTTCGCTTTGTTAGAAGTATCGAAAATTTGTGAAAGAAGTTGAAAAACGTGGTTCCCGTTTTCGGGAATATCGGTCCGCATTCACTCTTCTTCCCCTGTGACTTCCGACTGTGCTGATGACGGACTATTTGTGTATAGTCAAATTGAAGGTCTGATTGTAAGCTTCAAAATGGTATGCTATATGAGGGGGGTTCCGATAACTAAAAGGTACTGCGGGGGATGAGAAAGGGGGAAATTATAGTGGGCTATTCGCTCAGAACCTGCATGAGCCGTATCAAACGTGTTTATCAATGCTCGAATATGTGAGTTTTCCTACCATATACGTATGAGGGATAATTATAGTACTGTTAGTTAGGTATTCCACCAAGTGGGTATAGCACATAGCTCCCTCGTCATCCTTAACATGGTTCGGTAGGTAACGGTATAGAAGATCGTCGTAACTGCATTGTGCCGCACCAAATATGAGGGATTATAGGACAACTAGGTGATGAGAGGGTATTCTACCAAGTGGGTGTAGCACATAGCTTCCTCGTCATCCATAATATAGTTGGGTAGGTAATTGTATAGGAGATTGTCGGAACTGAATAGTGCCTTACCAAATATGAGGGATTTTAGGACAACTAGGTGATGAGAGGGTATTCTACCAAGTGGGTGTAGCACATAGCTTCCTCGTCATTCATAAATAGTTGGGTAGGTAATGGTACAGGTGATCGTCAGAACTGAATTGTGCCGTACCAAATATGAGGTATATAGTACAGTTAGGTGATAAGTCCCCGTCAATCATGTCATGGTTGAGTTGTTGAATTGTGTTGTCAGAACTACCAAGTACCTATCAAATATGAGGGACGTCGAACAGTTAGGGGATATGAGAGTAGATTGCTAAGTAGCAAAGTGAACCAAATACCTCCTGAAACTGATCCAAAAACGGAAAGTCATCTATACATATGGAAACTGATCCAGATTACAGAATGTGGCCCACCCTACGGCGTCTGGTTCACCTTACTGAAATGATTCACAGTATGGAAACAGATCCACATTAACAGATCGATAAACTGCCGGTAAATTAATTTCAGATTTAAATTGAAGACCACTAAAAAGTGAAAAATAAAAAATAATATAAAATGGAAAAATAATAAAATAAAAACCTTTTTTACAAAAAAATGGACCGACCTCAAAAATTATGTCCGTGAACACCAAAAAGGGAAAAATAATAGTCTCAGTGAAAACGTACTTGATGTAGTAGGTTGTTGGACATAAATATCTAGTCAACAGATGGTATGTTGGAATAGATACTCATCTGTAGATTCTATCATCTAGATGCTATCTAGATAGATAGGTAGGTAGGTACGCATTGAAGTCGCCGCCGTGCCCATCTGTAGACACAAACGTCTTCAAAATCTTCTACTCACCAACATATCATTTTTTTTCGTAAATATACATACCTCTCATGCTACGAACATGCTTCCACACCGAGTATGAACGTAAATATTTGTAAAATTGTGGGAGGTGTTAAATGTTAATTAGGTAACAACGCTTCCGACGGTACGTAGCTACATTAAAATATGTCCACCAATATAATAAACTGTCTCCTATAATAATAAAGTCTCAAATACTCTTCACAACCATTCCTAGGGAGGTTCACACTTACTATCATACTCATATGGCAGCAGAGACGTACTAGGTACCTGATAGTTTGGGGAGCACATTGTAACTCAATGGTATTCACTGTTGTAATGGTAACCAGATCGTCGAGTAAGGAAGGTGGTTAGTTTGTGTCTGCAGATGGGCACGGCGGCGACTTCAATGCGTACCTACCTACCTATCTATCTAGATAGCATCTAGATGATAGAATCTACAGATGAGTATCTATTCCAACATACCATCTGTTGACTAGATATTTATGTCCAACAACCTACTACATCAAGTACGTTTTCACTGAGACTATTATTTTTCCCTTTTTGGTGTTCACGGACATAATTTTTGAGGTCGGTCCATTTTTTTGTAAAAAAGGTTTTTATTTTTCATACAAACTTGTAATAATTTTCTTTTACTTGTAAATAAACTTTTTCTTCTTCTTCTTCTTTTCATAAGAACTCGATGTTTAAAAAATCAAGTTTGTTATGCTATAGGTACGTTTGCAGAAGAGAAATTTGATGAAAAACATACAATTTAGAATCAATTCGTAAGTTTTCTAGGTTTAGGGTCAACACAATCTGATTTAAAATATTCACCGAATTTCGATGCAATCGGTAGTACCAACAGTTACGTATTATATTAAACAGGACTGTTAGTTAGTTTTTTCTGCTTCCACCCTTTGACAAAAAGTCTAACAATGTGGATTCTCTTATGTCGTGAAGTCATCCAGTCGATATATTCGTCGAGCCACGATATTCAGAGTTTATTTCCGTCTAGGGTGCTCCTTGTATTATGAGGACTGTGATAACGACGTGTGACACGGGGTTTTCGATGTTATTCCATCGTCTGCATATTTTTCTTAGTCACGGAAGCACGATGTTTCCTCGAGCTCGGATACAAATAAATGGTTACGACAAAGATTTTTCCAAAGTGCTACTTATTTACCTCATTTCGTCATAGAGATGGAAGCGAGAAAGCTCCATAGATAACATAGAAGAAAAAAAAAAACGTTGCTCTTGAGTGTGTCAAGCCACCAGTGGTAATAATTTTTTCATAATGATACATTTATTGTAGAATGAAATTTGAGCATCTCTAGACCCTCGTATAGTCAATGATATGATCAAGGATCAAACAAATGAAACACCAGAATGTGCTTTTCGGCATCCAGGGTGGGGATGTTGACATCAACAAATCTTTGTTTATAGGTATCCGATAAGCCACAATCTCACACGATGAGACAATTCCTGACAAAAAACTCCGTAAAAACACAATCTGTGTTAACCCTAATTGGACCATGGTGTCACTAGTGTTACCGAAAACATTTAGTGAATTCCACAGCTGTCCCAAGGTATATTCAGATTGACTAGATTTAAATAATTCAAATTACAATTATTGCAATTGGAGAGTAAATGGACAAAGCTGATTTTTTCAAGTTTCAGCATCAAGAAAGATGTTATTGACAATTTCATTTTCATCTATTTCCTTGGACATTCCTATCAATTCCATTTTGAGACTTCCAATAGCCCACGAAATCTGCTGTCCATTAAATTTAAAATTGCGATTTAATTTTGATTACTTACTTCTATGACACTTTGGGGCATCTGTGGACTTCTTGAGATGTTTCAGTGACATTTTTGATACCGTGGTTCAATTAGGGCTAAAATAAATTGTTATAATCTAGGTATAGTCTACATCTAACTTTCATACTTCTCGATCCCCTCAATCATCTTATCTACGAGCATGAAAGTTTAGACAAACAATGCCATTTTGTTTTTTTATTTTCTATAGTTACATTGGCTATCTTATTAAAGGCGTTTTTTAAAATATTGTTCAGTGTTGTAATTTTTGAGAAACTTGGCAACAATATTTGGTGTAAAATTTATTAATATTCAATATCGAAATTCATTAATGAAACAATATTTTTTCCGAGTCTACCAAGGTAGCGGAAGCATTGTGTTTACTTTTCAATTTTAAAGGAAAAATGTTCTCCAAAAATCGAAATTTCGCGTTTTATTTTAGACCTTTTTGAACAATTTTGGTTTCGTGTCTGTCAAACAGATATGTGTCAGCAAATCCTTGTGACGGGCCAAATTATTGAAGTTATTGTTTGATTTAGATGAAATTTTCAGGGATGGGTTTTTGTATAGATAGTCCTCTATGAAGAGCATCAACCCGTGATCGACAGTGGGTTCTACACTTGCACAAACGTAAAACCCTTGAACCAACCATAACTTCTACATTTTCCATCCGAATTCGATTGTGGGTTGGCGTATGGATTGTCCGGAATATAAAGCAAGTTACTAGAGATTGAAGTTTTGAGATTATCTACTAAGCATCGAATCATCTATACAATCGGGTTATGGATACGATGAAGATTTGTGGCACTCCTACTTGGCAGGCTTTTTTTTATGAATTTATATATTTCATATATGTATGTACATGAAAGTCGATAATTTACCCCTGATACACAAAAAAAAAAACACAAAATATTGCCAAAATAACAGTTTTGTCAGATAACTTCTAAAAGTCCTAATTAATTAGATTATTGCCATAAATTTACGAAAGACCAGGAATAATCATGTATGGTTATAACCAAGGGGTTGAGCAATATAAACTCGACCAGAAGAATAAAACTAAGGTACGAATTTTGACATCTTGGAAGCCGTTAGACCTCAAAACTTTGGTCGAAAAATTATCTAAATTACTCGGTTGACCATGATGAATAATGTAAATATCAACATGGATGAGCAAGCAAATAAGCCTATTTATTCCGAGCAAAACATGAGTGTCGAGTTATGTGCGTTGTTTGCGTGGTGCGTGCAATAACATTAGGATCGAGACGGGGAGAAATATGATCATCAACAACTTATACCTTTTTTATAAGGAAGACTATAAAAACAGTATATATGGAGCATAACCAGGAGATAAACAGGGGGACGCGAAGTCTGAATGGCATTTATATTATGGAACGGCAATTCTTCGGAGAGGAAGGGCCTCAGGAAGAAAGAGGAAAAAAAGATAAGAAAACGATGGTAAAAGGCATAGAAGTGTGGGCTATGGATGTATGGGGAAAGGGATACAGTTGATCGACGGTCGTTGAAAATACGGTGACCATAAAAGATGAGTAGACCTTAAGAAATGTCTTGCTTCCCCGCTCGGACGTTCTTCTTTCTCTGCGGTGGCCGATCGAAAAAAAAAGGGTTAAGATCTCCCCGAGAGCGTGACTGGAACACGTGAATCGAACCTACCAATCAGTAGAGGACCTGGACTGGGCACTGAATGTGTTAACTGCGTTAGACGGGAAAAATCGAGGAGGTTTTTCCGGAAGAGATCCTGTACCACTTCTCTCCACCACTTTTCCCACACACGTACGTAGACATTTCCCTCGAATTCTACCGAATGAATTCTGTCGATTTTTATGGTATTCAAATTAAATCTCATAATTTGCATGTTCATTTGAAATGAGAGTCTAACATTGATGAGATGTAGAGTATGCCAAGTTGAATGGACAGTACAGCATACTCGCCGATGTAAAAAGTATTGATTGTAGTTGTTTGGAATAGCAGAGGAGGGGATTTTTAGTTAAAAGAACATTCAGAACTAAAATACCAAAAAATATATTAAGAAATTATAATTGAACATAAATTAAGGAGCTCTTTTTGATACAGTTTAGTATTAAGAATTGTTCGGTGTTATTCAAATCGTCTGACCGTGATGGCGAGGACGGGAATACGAACTCACTAGAAGGCAGATAGTACTGGGAGTTTCATGGTATGGGCTCCAACGAAAAATCTGAGATAGGATGTGTTGCCTTTTGTCCGTGCTGTCTGACGATATTCTGGGATACTGATGACCCAGATTGGTTATAGGGATGATCGGCGACACAATGATCTGGACGGATAGTATGATCCAGGTCGTACTGAGATTCTGATGACCCACATGACAGGTTTGGCTGATGAAGAGGCGTTAGCAAGGCGAAGTAAACTTGCTGGCGTTGAGAGCTCAACTGTCAGAGCACTGCTCCAAGGGCGCACTTCATTATTCAGGGCTTAGTTCACTTCAACTTAACTATTTCCACTACCTACCTACCTGAGTGAGAGATAGTGAACAAAAATACAACAGAGTTGCCTACTTGGGCCTGAACAGTAGTATTAATAATGGAGCACTACGAACCTTGATTTTCACACAGCTGATTTCCAAAGTTTCAGACGGCAACACGATTGACACTCACGCATGTGTTCATGTCGACAATTTTCTATACTATTTTATTTTTTACAAGTGAAAAAGCTTTGGATTCGTGGGAAAAACCAAAACTTTAACCACCCTCAAAATTTGCTGTTTACATCTCTGGAGAACTGTGGACCACATTCTTTATAGACTGGTGACCTATAGGTACATAATAACGCTGCAAATTATTTCAGAACAGTTTATAATTCCTCTGTAATAATTGCCCGTCTTCAATTTCACCCGTGATGAAATTTTATCCGAAGAAACCAGAAAAAATCTAATTTGATCGGCTGAAATTTGGCTCCAAACTTTCGTGGACGCATCACACTCGTGTTTCTGACTCGCCTTTTGTCCAACAACCAACCTTACGTTACGATACATCAGTTAACTGTCTTCTAAGAGTTATGGTCGTAAGGAGGGATTGGGGTCTTCAGGGGCTAAGAGAGCAGGACTCATACGTTCTGATGAATTACACAAGGAACTCCTATAAGGTTTTATTCGTGTCTTGAATTTTAACACTATCTTATATTGATGGAGGAACTTCATGGAAGGTTCATTAATAAGGTAAGTATCTTCATTACGCGAACGGTTGGCCCAAAACAATTCTGGGTAGGCGTCAATAAATTCTGAAAAATCTTGGAAATGTTGAACTTACAGAAAACTAACTGTACTTACATCGAAAGTTTTTGAAAAACTTTTCCCCCACGTTTTACCCCTCGGACATGACTCGATAATAACCAATAGCTTCGGGGTACAACTAGACCCCAAATGGAACAGATTAACCAAATTTCATCAAAATCGTTCCAAGAGAACGGGCAAGGTGCCGCGTACATCGGAGGAATATCCAATTTTCGAATTCTACATGCCTTCAACAAAAACCATCAAATTTTGAGGGGGTGTAAGATTTTGTTCTTGCTTGTTTCCAAATTGCAACAATTTACAGCGATTTCACATGAATCGACTCCCACAATTCAAACATTGGTGGAATTTATTGGCTGTCATGGCGAGGTTAGCTGCCACTTACTAAATTCGAGCAAAATCGGGCAATTTGATCATGAGAAATGATGTGTTTGAGAAAAATCACGTTTGTACGTACGAAGACTCTAATTGGTCTAATGATGAAATTCACAGGGGACCATCAGTGAAAAAAACCGCCCAAAACCCTTCGAATATAATCGAATCTGGACAAGATTTTGTGTACATGTGTTGTTCGATACTCATTCACTAACAAGGCATTTTATCGCAATTTTTCCAACAGCTCTCTGATAGATCTCCCGACGGAATAGTCACATGGAATGTAAAGCTCCCTAGAAAAGAGCAAAAAGCTTCTGAAGTGGGAATAACGCCATTTAATTATGGGAATGGGTCGGTTCAAGAGGCCTTGAGCACGTAGAAGCAAGGGCTCCCGGTCCACTTGCGAGGATGCTGTAGGAAACGAAGTAAAAGAACCGAGGAGGGAGGAACAGTCGGGAAAACTATTAATCTAAGAAATAAATGGACTTCACTCCTTCCTCGCCTTTCCCAACGACCTCCGGAGCCGCTGGGAAATAAATTATATTTCAAACCGAAGCTGCGATGGGTTGCGCCAGACTGGTTTTGTGCCCTACGACATTCACTACTTACAGAGGCTACCTACGCATTGTTCTTTTTAACACGAGAAAAATCGTGTTTGTTCGGAGGGATGAAAGAGGTGAAAGGGCCCTTTGTTCCTTGTAGAAGTGGGTATGACTAGCTCTACAATGAATTCTGAAACCAATAATAAATTTGTTCTCCAAGTACAGCGTCACTATGCAACTTTCACGGTCTACATAATATACAAAATATAACTTTGTGTAAGAAGCTTTCCCAGGGGATCGTCAAAACTTATAAACCCTTAACAGTTATCAGTATACGCCATTGCAATCGGAACAATAGTATCGTCAAACGTGTCAGTAAATAATTTTAAATTCCACGAACTCGTAACACAAATTTGTGTAAATTTCATCCAATCGTTGATGATGTGCACGATGAAGTGAAAAATCATCAACATCAATAGAAATCATGATATTTGCTAAGAATTTCACTTCAATTTTTTAAATTACTTGTTATTTTATGTGAGGAACTAGACGTTCATTCTTCCACCACCTCCTCGTCTCACAACATCGACTCAGTTTCAAGACTGAAGAGTTCTCTGTCTGCAATGAAATGAAGTAAAAACATCGATCTGCTACATCCTACCGACAATCGATTGTGTAATGGAATTCTAATCCAGATCGCAACTGAATCGAATTAGACCACCTCCATCAACGTAGCATTTTGAATCCAGCTAGAAGTAGTCGTATTTATCAGAATTTGGACGAATTTACATCAGTTAAGGTAGCAACGGTGGATTTTCCATAAAATAATGGGTTGAAGTCGACCGTTTTAAAAATAATTTAAAAACGCCGTTTTAACCTCATTTCAATTAGTTTTAATTGTGTTATTTTGGCACTGAATCTATTTTGAACCACTCCCACCTTTGAAGCGCGTTTCTAGAGCGAGCTAGAGCCAAACAATTACGCAAAATAGTCTTTAAAACCCCCGTTTAAAAATCCCATCTTCATACTAATCCATCCGGTTGCTTCAAGCCATACTTTTTGGTGTAACATATTTGTGTAGAGCGCCGGCAGTGATCAGTTTTACGCGTATAGGCGCTGACATTTTTACAGTAAACTGTGGCCAAACTGGACCTCCTACAGAATTCTCATCATTTGGGTTGGCGTCAATGAAATCAAGACGAAGCGCTACAATCGATATACTCGTAAGAGCAGTACTCAACTCGAATCGATCATCCTGATCCACACATCGATGCTGTAGGGAAGAGTGGTAGGGTCAACTTCTACGCTGAACGTAGAGTATACTGCCTACCCCATACATGGACAAAACCTGCAGATATATATTTTTTCATTTTTTGCTTCCGAGTCTACCAAGGAAGCTTTGTTTCAAGGATGAAAAAAAAGTTCTCCAAAATCAAAATTTTCACTCGCGTTTTGCGTTTTAGACCTTTCTGAAAAATTTTGGTTCCGTGTCTGTCTGTCTGTCTGCTGATTGTGCGGGTTGACGTGGGGATAGATTGACCCCATGTGGGTAGTGCAAGGTACTTAGAGATTGATGTGTTGAGATCAACTACTATGCATCGGATCATCTATACAATAAGGTTACGGATACGAGGAAGCTATGTGCCACATCCACTTTTTTGTATTTTGAAAGAATAATTTTTATTACAATTGTAATTTTGTGTTCAATGTATTTATTGATTTTTTTATTTTATGTGAATTCTGAAGGGCTCCTCCGATTTCATAAGATACCAAAGGAATGCTACTCATAACAAAGGGAAAAAACGTTGGTTAGACATGATAATGGCTAGTATTGAACATCGTACCTACCAAAAGCCTCTTCTTGATAAAGCAGACTGAACGTATGCACTTTGTATTGTATTTCGGCTAAGCGCTGCCTTTGTACCTACTCTAAGTAACTACTGACTCGACCGAGTTATATTATACGGATTTGCGTGTAATACTTACCCGTTTATCGTTGAATTCAACGAGATAACGTGTGTTGCTGGAACCATAATCGTACGTTCCAACATAAAAAGGAAGAAGGGATTGAACGGAACAGCAGCGATTTAACTATTTTCGTATTTAACTCTTGGTTACGGCTTGACAATACCGCGAACGCTTGGTTACCCCGCTGTCAAATAAACCACGAGTCCCTTCCTCCCCATTGTAAGTAGCTCGGAACGCCTGAGGTTGTGTATCCACTAAATAACGGGTTTTCCTCTTACGCTTACGCCAGGGAAAAAACCCCTAGTTTAGTGGAAGTTATGTAACGTCAAAAAGCTGCAAGCTCTGTATTCCGCTCCCCTACGCCTTTTCATGAGAAGCCATTATGTAAACGAATAAATTCATTAGTGTAAAAGATGATTCAATATTCAATACTTTAACGACAAAAGTCTGCAAAGTCGGATAGGCAGTATAGCTCTCTCACAAAGGATAACACAGACATATAGTGGGGGTACGCGCATAGAGATGAAAGATAGAGAGGAAACGGTCTATGCCTGCCTACGTTGGCGTTTGGACGTACCGAAAAATAGGAGGTACACTGACCCTCTGATTCTGTGTTAAAAAATAGGAGAAATGTTTTTGAAATACAATAGGTCGGAACAGGGGCCTCCAATCGAAAAACACACCAAATAAACGTGAAATTGCATTAAAAACGCTGCAAATTATTACACAATGGTTTATTATTTTTCTATACAGATCACTCGTCTACAAAATCACCAACCATCCAATATGAGGGGAAAAAAAATAAATAAATAAAAAATAAAAATAAAAAAAATATATAAATTTTTCTATATAGATCACTCGTCTACAAAATCACCAACCATCCAATATGAAGGAAAAAAAAAATCAAAAAAAAATTTTAAAAAAATCAAAATCACCAAATATCGATTACATTTCGATCAGCTCTAATTTGAACGGAGATTAGGCCTCTTTTGCGAATCACACTCGTGTTTTGATTTATATATATATATTTCAAAATAAACACTTAAATTTTCGTAGGAAGCGAACGGTTTGTCCTACAGAGCTCCGCGTGGTCTCAAAAAATTTTAAAAATTCTATAGAATCTTAAATTGAAGGAAAAACAATACCTTTATATCGAAATTTTTTGAGTTAGGGCGTTTTCAAATTTTAAAAATTGATTTTGGAACCCTTAGAAGTGACCTACCTCAACCAAAAGCTTCGGGGCACAACTAGACCCCAGATGGAGCCTACATACCAAATTTCATCAAAATCGGTCAATGCTAAGTGGCAAAAGTGCCGCGTACGGCGTACGGCGGACGGACGGCCAAATTTTTATTCGATTTTTGGATCCTACGTACCTTGAAACGTAAACCATCAAATTTTGAGGGGGTGTTAAATTTTTTTTTCTTGGTCGATTCCAAAGGTTCATTATTGAAAATAAAAAACCAAAATCTACTTAGCCCTGTGCATATTATGGAGCCACGTTGGAATATTATGGTTTTACAGGCTGGAAGTTAAAATGGATATTTTGCAGCAAAATATTTTGTCTTCTTAGAATTTAACTTTTCATTTTCAAATAACGCATGACATCATGAATCAATAGAAGCTTCTAATTACTTCCTCTAACTTGTGCTTTGTGGAATATGAGGACATTCATGTTTAGAACAACGTGTTCAAAAATAGTTTTTTTTCCGTATTTATTATTATATATTTTTATTAATTATTAGTTAGGTACATTAATTAATAATAAACTGTATTTTTTCCAAAAGAAGCACACATTATAGCAAGTAATTAGAAGCTTCTTTTGATTTGAAGACTCAAAAAAAAATTTCATTAATTACCTACTATTAATTATTTTAATAATTATTATTATTAATTATTAGTTTCATTAATTATTAATAAACTGTATTTTTTCCAATAGAAGCACACATTAGAGGAAGTAATTAGAAGCTTCTTTTGAGTCGTGACGTCATGCTTTATTTGAAAATCAAATGTTGAATTTCAACAGGGCAAAATATTGTGCTGCAAGAATCCGTTTTTACTCCCAGCCCCTGTAATACCATTATATTTTAACGTAGCTTCATGATATGCACATAACTGTATAGATTTTGTAATGCTCTTTCACGTTTATTTCGGTGTATTTTTCGATTGGAGGCCCCTGTTCAGACCTATTGAATCTCAAAAACATTCCTCCTATCTTTTAACGCAGAGTGAGAGGGTAAGTACACCTTCTATTGGTTTATTATTTTCAATAATGAACCTTTGGAATCGACCAAGAAAAAAAAATGTTAACACCCCCTCAAAATTTGATAGTTTACGTTTCAAGGTACGTAGAATCCAAAAATCGAATAAAAATTTGGCCGTCCGTCCGCCGTACGCCGTACGCGGCACTTTTGCCACTTAGCATTGACCGATTTTGATGAAATTTGGTATGTAGGCTCCATTTGGGGTCTAGTTGTGCCCCGAAGCTTTTGGTTGAGGTAGGTCACTTCTAAGGGTTCCAAAATCAATTTTTAAAATTTGAAAACGCCCTAACTCAAAAAATTTTGATATAAAGGTATTGTTTTTCCTTCATTTTAAGATTCTATAGAATTTTTAGAATTTTTTGAGACCACGCGGAGCTCTGTAGGACAAACCGTTCGCTTCCTACGAAAATGTAAGTGTTTATTTTGAAATATATATATATAAATCAAAACACGAGTGTGAATCGCAAAAGAGGCCTAATCTCCGTTCAAATTAGAGCTGATCGAAATGTAATCAATAGTTGGTGATATTGATTTTTTTGATTTTTTTTTTATTATTTTTATATTATTTTTTTTCCTTCATATTGGATGGTTGGTGATTTTGTAGACGAGTGATCTATATAGAAAAATAATAAACCATTGTGTAATAATTTGCAGCGTTTTTTCGGTTCGGGTGAGAAGGGGTGAACTCTCACTTTCATAGGCCGACAAGAGTTGGTCAAAAGCGTTTCCTCTCTACCTTCTACCTATATGGGTACGCGTGTCGTATGCGACCTACGGTGATTTTGAAGGGGATGTATGCGACCTACGAACAACAAAAGTAGTGTTTACAAAGAATACTCATCTTTAACCTGATGGATAACATTCGATAAGATAGAAGAACAAAGATTAATGCAAACGAGATCATCAGCGATCACATGCAAGCCAGTCTTCCTTCAGCCTTCACGTTCCCTTCGTTCTGTACCAAAAGTTTAGTGTCGTGTTTTGATCGGTTTTTTTAATAATGAATATCGGGCATCTGTACATAAACATAATCTTCAATGGTGGAATGTGCGTAAAACGTTTGAAACAAAAGGGGATTCTGATTAGGGAACCGGAAAATTGTGATAAAATGAAGTACAGTACGGGGGGACGTTGAGGGAGTACAGTAGAGTAACAAAAGTTTTAAATCATTAAAACTGAAATCCAAACTAAACACCAAACGAGGCTGCTGAACTTATCAATCAATTCGAACTACCAACAAGTTTTCCCCGTATCGCGATAAAAATGATTAACTTCTGCATGCGACCGTCAACCAATCGGAGAACTTCATAAACCCCCGGAACGGCAAACGCAAAATGAATCAAATGCTTATGGAGACATAAATATAAAGGTTGGGAACAATATCAAGCAAATGGAGGCCAGAGCTTTGTTAGAGAGACAGTTGATTGAAAAGCGGGAGACGGCGAAGTGTTCGAACGGTTCCTGAGTGATATGCAAAGGACAGTACTTATGACGGAAAGTGAGTACTTCATTGTTGGTGGGATAATATTGCTTGATACCTATTCCACTTATGGATTTGCTTGTATGAAACGTTGTATTCCAAACAATTGACGCTCCTATAACTTCAGATACATCAACACGATCCAGCACACTGAACAACAACAATAACACTCAACTTCACTGACTCAACTTGTGAAAGATATAATAGGTAGTTCTCAGTACGTGGAGAACTGAGTTCCTCTTTCCAAACATTTCATATTTTCATTTCTCGTGAAGTCCACCTACAGGCAATTATGTGCTGATTATAAATATGTGTATATCAATGATAAATTAATTTATTGGTGTACTTGAGACGACAATTTCAAATGAAAAGTGTTTTTCTACTCACACGAATGGATAGTAGTCATTCCTTAGATTATTCAATCTTGGCACCAGTTTCAAACGTACCTCCGATTCATGGGAGTGAATAGGGTCATAGATTATATAATATATAATATAATAATAATAAATAATTCATATTATGACTTATGAAATGAGATTCGCTTATTTGGGGGTCTTGGTAATAATTTGGAGTAGGGGTCTGATCCACCGAAGTTGAGGTCTAGCCCAACAAAATATACATATTTGGGTGAACCCTACCAAGACGAGGTACAGCACACCAAGGGAATTTGAGGTCTAACGCAGTTTAACTGTTATGCCCCATCTGCCTCCATGAAAGTACTATCTTATATTTGCATTTGTTTGAAATATTTAAGGATTGAGCGAGATAAGCTCTGGCTCCCAATGAATTCCACTGCAGACAGATGTATTGCTATATACATTAAATCACCATACGAGATCAAATACTTCACATATCATACAAGATCATCTTTCGAGTTCAGTTACACGACAGAATAGACGTACTTAAGTATATTAGATGTAAGTAGCATTTTTAAATCGGTTCTCAGTCGTCTCTGAACAAATTTTCCGAGATAAACGTCAGAAATGCCGGGATTAGCCCTCAGCCTCTTGATTAATCTAAAGTCGTCTCATGTTTCCTGATATTCCTGAGTTTGAATGGGATGATTGGATGATGGCTTTCAAGAAAACCACCCTTTGACGAGCCCTACGTATGATTTGACCCATATAAATTTGATATTCATACATATCACTAATTCGGAGGATAGGTACAGAAAGAGTTCTCCAATCATGGTGGTCTACACATCCTGACGATCAACTGAAAGAAATCCTTACCTCGTCAGCTGAATTCAAAAGAATTCCAATTTCACAACCCTCGTCGATCCACCGTTCTATTTTCGTCCTACCCTTATGAATACAATATTATCCTCACTACTAATTCGGCAAATATGTAGCAAGTGGAGTTCTCCGTTAGACGTTCGTTCCAATAATTTATAACGAAGTTTTACTTTATACGCTCAAGTAATAAACATTTTTACGTGAGCTATTTTGATCCAGTTCCACAGACTCGTGTTTGAAGTTGAACGGCACACACCACCAGTTTCGTGTCGTATTAAATACGACATAAAACATATCAAGTACATATCAAATTTTGATACGTACATCCAACATGAACGTAATTTTCCTATACTGCCACGGATTCCACTGTATAATACACACTTTTGTTAAGTTGTAGGTTTAAACAGGTAGTTTGATAAATTACAACACCAAATAGTACTGCATCTATGCGATGTTGAATTTGGCGGATAAATATTGCCTTGCAGTGAATGAGATGAAAGCAGTAAGAAAGAAGGAAGAATAAAAGCCGAAGTTGAAAGTAGACGATGAAGAAGGTTTTCGGGGCTGGGAGACAGTCGGGGCGTGTTTACTTGGCCTAATGCTCTCCGAACAAACGATGTCAGTTGAGATTCTTCGCATCCACGAGCAATTCTTGGGATGTGGACGGGTGTTATCGCGTTAAAAGGAAATTTTAGGGACTCCGAAATGTCATGGAGCCCTCCTTTTCCGAGACACCATCCCAAGTTTCGAATGTAGGTCAGCAGAATCTCCACGGGACAGTACTTAAATTAAAGTATAATACTAGGCTCATAAACGTTTTGTCGAACTTGATGATATCAATCATCCAGTAATCATCACGACTAATTCTTAAGAAAAGAGATACTGCCAAAACTCAATATACATCATCTGACGCATCAAATCTCAACAAGATTTAATTTATTAATATGTTACTTTTTGAATCAATGAGACAATCAATTTGATGATAGATAATCATCATTTCAGTTAGATGTGCTTTTCTTGCAGTCTGAAGTATTGCTAGATTGTATTAAATTATTATTGATTTCATTATGCATTGAGCTGCGGCAGCTGTGTAGCAGCTGTCGAGTTGCAGAAGTAGTGTATTATCACAAATATAATGGTGTCGATTTTCACTTAGAACCGTACACTTGACTAGTGTATTGACCAACAATATGAAACATACGGGATGTCCCAAAACCAATCAGCCATACTTCAAGAATTCATTTTACAATTAATTTCCAACAACTTTTCCCTATTATCACCTTTTTTCAAAATTCCACTTAGGTAATTCAGTTTTTTTTTTTTTTTGTATTTTCGACCTATAATGGTCATAACTCCCTCGCGTAAAGTGAATGAGGCAGTAGCCTTGAGCAAAATCATCAGAGCCAACTTTGATCTTCCCTTTGGAAAACAGCTGATGGATTCCAACAACCAAAGTCAATTCTCACTTCACCAAAAAAAACCAGGTATCATACGGCTGTTTTAACAATTACCTGGTTGTATCAAAGTGAAATCAAGAATATAGAATTGCCTTCACTCTTCAGTGAAACGAACCTCCCATGTTTAATATCTCTCCTTCATATCCTCGAAGCAAAAACGTTTAGAGTTTCGGTAAGGGGATGGAAAGGAGAGATAGACGGTGGAGATAATAACACAAAAGATCCGAGGCGAAGCTCGTATATTCGCAGCACAAAGCCTCCCTTAAATCTCGCTCCAAGTACGCCCATATTAAATTCTTCGACATTCAGGGAAGGTTGACGCTTCGATCTACGTTTTCATTGGCTTTGACTTAGTAAGATCTCAGAAAATACCTCCTTCGGAAAATATGAATTCCTGAGTCCAAATTTACAAATTTATTGGAATGCACAGTTGTATCTTCCTCTCTAACGGCCAACTGTATTGTTCTTTCTGTAGTATTCGTGCAGTAACTAAACAAGTCTGCTGAGTTGGGTGTGCAGTATAACGTCCTGACAAACTCATGGAATATGTTGGTTCAAAAGCTTTTGATGATTCTGACCGACAGACAGAACGTTACCATAATCGTCCAGAAGGCTCTGAAACGAAAAACGCTGCAAATTATTACACAATGGTTTATATTTTTTATTTTTCTATATAGATCACTCGTCTGCAAAGCCACCAACCATCCAACATGAAGAAAAACATCGATGGCATTTCGGTCAGCTTTAATTTGAACGGAGACTAGACCTCTTTTGCGATTCACACTCGTGTTTATGATTTATCGTACGTTCAAACTTTAAATTCTCGTAGTGAGCGAACGGTTTGTCCTACAGAGCTCCGGGTGGTCTCAAAAAATTCTAAAAATTCTATAAAATCTTAAGTTGAAGGAAAAACAATACCTTTATTTCAAAATTTTTTGAGCTAGGGCGTTTTCAAAATTTCAAAATTGATTTTGGAACCCTTAGAAGTGACCAACATCAACCAAAATATTCGGGGCACAACTAAACCCAAGATAGAGCCTACATACCGAATTTCATCAAAATCGGTCAATGCTAAGTGGCAAAAGTGCCGCGTACGGCGGACGGACGGCCAAATTTGTATTCGATTTTTGGATTCTACGTACCTTGAAACGTAAACCATCAAATTTTGAGGGGGTGTTGAAAACTTTTTGTTCTTGGTCGATTCCAAAGGTTCATTATTGAAAATAATGAACCAAAATTATAAATAAAACTTTGATGTTGGAAGACCCCAGAGACTGAGGATACAAACAATTCGGATCCACCGAGATCCGAATTTTCACGCATGTTGCTCTTCAGAGCTTTAAGGGCATAATTGGGTCCGTTGACTGTGAACAACTCCCCGAGTTAACTAAATAATGCGTAAGATAGGTACATAATAACGGTCCGATTTTGTTAGAATATATTCATTTTAGGCCTTCGCCCGTGTTCAAACGATGTGGATTTAGATAATGATGTAGGTAATTGAAGCATCATGTAACAAAACCAGCCATTCTCACATTACTGTAGATTGAGTTTCTATGATAAATCCATCACGAGAGGTGAATTCACACGACCTTAAAAGTAGCAAATCTTGGAAAGACCTATAAACGCTCAATCTCCTGGAATGAACATGTGACGTTCGGAGAGAAGCCCATTAATCTAAGATTTCTTCCATAGAGGAATAAAAAACGAAAGGAAAAAAAAAACGAGTAGAGAGACGTATTTCAAGCTGTAATATATCAAAGTTGTTGAGAGATTCACTCAAGACGCCATAAACAGCGATAAAGAGCGGAAGCATAATGTTTAATGATGGATAGTTTGAGAGAGAAGGACTCGGAAAGGAAGAGGGACTGTGGGATACAGCAGAGAACTTAGTCAATCGAAGTTCGGAAGGAGGGTTGTTTTCCCAGGGGACGGAGGGGGCATAAGACTGGTTTAGTGAAGCATAACTTTCCCGAAGAAATACTTTCCCTTCCTTATTTATCAGGGAACAAGAAGTGACTTTTTTCTCATCGTGTGAACCTCATTTATATCCCTTTAATGCTGCGGCAACGAAAAACTTCGTTTCGTGAATGGCAAAGGCGAAATTGAAATGTTTATTATATTTTTAAAGGAAAACGTCTGGCATACTTGGAAAGGAAGGTCGTTCATTATAATTACTATAAGTAAAGGGTTTTCAAAGGAGCCCGGGAGATTTCGAAGCTATGTACCATTTACTTCGTATGTAAAAAGTCCAAATACTGCAGTATGAGTGCAAGAGAAATTTTTAAAAGGGCCTTTTGAGCTTAAGTTGTTATGGAGCAGCCATATTTGTCAAATTTACATGGACGCCAGAAAACAAACTGGCCTCCCGATGAATTATTGTCATCATTACTTATTCATTTGACAGTTCAAAGAAAGAACCAGAAAACAACTCTCTCCCTCTTTATAAAACAGTATATCGAAAGCGGGTGGACTATATACGGACTATATAGTACTGACTATATACTGGACTATAATATATATAATACTGGACTATATAATACTGACTATATACTATAATATAATTTTATTATTATATTATAATAAAAGTAGTAAAGTAAAATAAAGTAAAGTGAACTATAATTTCAGGTTGGATATACGTCTGACTGCCATTCCTGGCGTCGTGGATATCATCGACTGTCTTCCAAGGGAAGGGGAAGAGGAAGAGAATTTGTTCTGATGATTTCGTTCATGACTTCCCATTGCCTCACCACCGTGTTTGGGTCGAGGGAGGCGATGAGCCCCGGACCCGCGAATTCGAACCCACGACCCACGCAGAAGATGGTCCAGCCCCTAACACTAAAGAACACACGCTCCACTGCCCCGGCCACACCAACCCATACTCCCAATTATATAACATACATACATGTAACCTAAGTTGCACAAAATGAGAGTTATGCGATTTTGATTTTGGAGAACCTACATTTCTTGGGCAGCTGCATCAACAATTTATAACTGGGGAAATATTTGACCGCTATACTCGAAGACATAGCACAAAACTTCATAAATCAAAGTAATTACGTCATCACTCACATCGTACTAAGGATGGGCGAATCTGGAGCTCAAGTGTAGCAGTTTCGGATGTTTTACACCTCTTTTGGCAGATAATAGGTTAACGTTTTCTCTACTAAAACGCCCGTGCGCTCGGTAGCCATTTAACATTCAAACCTGCTCCCATAGTGACTACAGGTACATTAAAATACAAGGAAAGTTATACTAAATTCTGAATTATATAATAACAAGTAAATTACAAGAATAAGTTTGCATAAATTAAAATATCATATCTAAACCTGCGACTGAGGAAATCTGAATAACCTACCGAATGTGCACAAGCCGGATACTAAACCTTTCGGAATTGCTTCATCAACACAGAACAAAGAAGAGCAAGAGGGGTGCATGGAGGTTGGAATGAAGAATACTTCCATAGTATGCGTCGAGGGCTAACGACAGCTGAGAGGCGAGGGAAGAGGATTTGAGGGAATGCTTATGTTTATTCTGTTCTGTATCTTGGTAGCTTGCATGTGAATCAAGTTCGGATGGCATATCGATATATCGATCAAATGATATATCTTCAATGAGATATCGATACCTTTGATATATTGGAGAAAAAATATCGATATTTCGGAATATCTACTTTAAAAAACGTGTGAAGTAGGTAGGTGAATTTAATCGTTTTATAACAATATAAAAATCATTTAGGATGACATTTATGGACATATCGGAATATCTATATCGGAATATTTACTTGGAAGAACTTGAAGAAGTAAGCAGGTAGGTAAATTGAAAAGTTACTAACATCATTTTGGAAGAAATATTATCGATATACTCAACATATCGGATAATATATTTGAAAAAACCAGGTGAAATAAATGTTAACCTACTTTCAAAAGTTACTGGGTATGAATGTTCGAAATTCGTTGTTTAAAAACTGGAAAAAAGTGCCAAAATGTCTGTGCAATGTTGAATTAATCTAAAATTGACAGGGGTGTATACTGTCGACAATCATGACCCTTCAAAATTGAAAATAATTGTTGTGAAAATCTGCTACACTTCGTATAATAAGTAGTTTCAATCTAGACGAGCCTCAATTACTTTTGATTCAAGTCAAGTGATTGAGCCTTGAGAGCCACTGTAGGTGTAAAACATTCATGTGCACTGTTACGGATATCGATAGTTCAAAGATCGATCAGATTATTCCAATAAATACGGCAATCGATAAGAGCTCAGTTATCGCATCGGCCGAATGTTGTACACGCGTGCTTTATTTCTATTCGCCTATTATCCCTTTTTCTATAATATATAGTGCAATAGTTTGTTCCGAAACATGGTGTCAGGTGCTTAGCGGCCACGTTCATCGTATTATGCGGCTATGGTGAGCAGGTCGCATCCCTGTTATCACGGAAAGTTTCGCGATCGAATAAACGGGAGTTTTTAGCCAAATAAGATCATGGCTTCGTCGCTAATCCCTTTACCGGCGAAGATGGACCTAAAAGGAGACCAAGCGGCCAACTGGGACTTCTTCAAAGCAGAGTGGGCGGATTATTTAATCGCGTCAGACCTCGCCGAAAAATCGCAGGAAAAGCAAGTAGCCACATTCAAAGTTTGTCTCGGCCGAGAGGCTCGCCAAGTACTAACGAACCTGAAGTTAAGCACGGAAAAACTCAAGAAAGTTGATACCATTATCAAAGAGTTAGATGCATGTTTTATACCAAAAGTAAACGTCATATACGAGAGGTTTGTGTTTGGCACTGCAACTCAGGACGATGGGGAATCTGTAGATGGGTTCGTTAGTCGGCTTCGCAAATTAGCTTCTACTTGTGGGTATAAAGATATGGAAAACGAGATGATACGCGACCAGCTGGTCATAGGTATCCAGAGCGAAAGTACCAAGAAATTGCTGCTAAGCGACGCCAATCTCGACTTGGCCTCAGCAATAGATAAGAGCCGCGCCAGCGAGTTAGCTGATTCCCAAGTCAGCTCTATGAAAAACAAAAACGAACCAGCAACAGTAAATAAGGCACAAGGCAAGCCACAAAGGAAGCAAGACAACACAAAAAGCTCTTCATGTAAGTACTGCGGTTCCAAACACAAATTTGGGAAGCAATTTTGCGCAGCATTAGGTAAACAGTGCCCAAAATGTTTCAAATACAATCACTTTCCCGAAGTCTGTGCGTCCTCACAGTATGGCAGGAACGACAAATCGAAACAATACCGCCGCACTAGCCGTCAACACGTAAAAGCAGTCAACGAATCGGGCGAGGAATCAGGCGAATTCAGTGGCGAAGAGGCGTTCATCATAGATCACGTCGATACCGTAAGGGCAGGAGGCACGAAAAATATCTGGACTGCTAAAATATGTTTCGTCACACGAAGTGGCAACAAACAAGTTGAGTGCCAGCTCGACACAGGCGCAACAATCAACGTAGTGCACGAAAACGTCCTTAACAAAATTCTAGGCTTTCAGCCCAAACTGGACTCATCTAGCACATCCATACGTGTTTTCGGCGGAGGCTGGATCAAACCTATTGGACAGATCAAACTCACAGCTTGCATGGTGTATGATTGAGAAATCACGATCAGTTTTAGATTATAATTTAATATAAGACGGATGAAGCGGGATAATAATGTACACGATAACTCGGTGGTAATTCGATCAGAACTGATTTATTGTTCAACAGGTGGGGAGCAGGAAGCAAGGCGGGGATCAATCGAACAGGTGATTGGAGTCAATATCAGCTGACTACCGTCAGCTGATCATGATGTTACATCCTCTTTTTTCCAACACATTAAAGAGAAAAAAAATAAAATAAAATACAATTGTACCTAGGTACCTATCTACTTAATATAAACAGAATAAAGCGCTTGCCGCGCGCTCTTGCGGCTATTTAAAGTTGCCTGGATGTACATGGAAGTTGATTAGCGATTAGCGAGCGTGCCGTTGATTAGCGATTGCGTTCGCTCGCTCTAGAACTAGAACTACCTGCGTCTTATCAGTTATCACTGCTACATCGTGTGAATGGAAAAAAAAATTTAATTACCTTCATTAAGTTCGTTTTTAACAATTTTCAACTAAATACGCTTAGTTTAAATGTCGTGATGAGTGTTATTCAAAGTCGGATTCAGTGTATCGGACCATACCAAATCTTTTTGGTGAGTTTAAAAGCTCTCGGTCGCGCAGATTATAAGTTCGCGGAGGTGTTGTTGGGTTGAAACTGTTCTGTGTGCTTTGAATTACCTCATTTGCATTATTTATTTTATCATTTTTGTGTGATTTAACAGCAATAAAATCCCTCCTGTTTTTTCTATACCTTTGTCCATTATTACCTTCAACATACCAAGATCTAGGGGTGTGTGCTTCTCGCAAAACTTTGCCTCGTACCCAAGTATCTTTGTGACGATAAAGTATCGGATCGGATTCATTTACTTGCGGTAAGTTTTTTGACGTCCTATCATAGTATTTCTTTTGATATAATTTGGATTGATTGCTATTAGCTTTTATTTCATGAGTAGGTACGGGCTTTAAGATGAGGTCATTTTCGTTAAAATGTAGTCCGTCCTTCAAAAAACGACCTAGCATCATTTGACTTGGGGAAAATCCTATGCTTGGTATCGGGGTGTTTCGATAATGCATAAGATGTATGTTAGGATTTTGACCCGTCTTATCACATTTTTTTAACATGTTTTTGATTATTTTAACACCCGTCTCCGCGAGTGCATGACCTTGGGCATAGTTGGGACTACTCGTTATCAATTTCACTCCGTTTGTTGTGAGGTATTCTGAAAACGTTTTACTGCCGAATGGATTATTGTCCGATATTATGACATCCGGAAAACCAAAACGGGCGAACATAGATTGACATACCTTGATTATGTGTTCGGTATCTTTTCGTTTTATTCTCTCAAACTCAATCCACCTAGAAAAGTAGTCGATTGTGATGAGGTAGGATTTTGAATTGTGTTCGAGAATATCCATACCTAGTTTAGACCATTGTCGACTGGGGATTTCCTGAGCTATCATCGGTTCTTTTGTGTTCAGTATCCTGTTTTCTTGACATAGCTGGCATGATTCGATGTAGTCATTTATTTCTACCGACATGTTAGGCCAGTAGAACAGTTGCCTAGCCTTGGACCTAGTTTTTGCTACCCCTAAATGGCCTTCGTGAAGTTTGGTTAAAATAGTTTTTCGTTGGGATTTAGGAATGACTATCCGATCCTCATAGAATAGGAGATTTAGATTTACGGACAGGGAATCTTTCACTGCAAAGTATCGGCCTAATTCTCCAGATAAATTCCTACTGGGCCAACCATTTTGGACAAATGACAAAATGCATTTTAGAATTGGGTCGCTGGCTGTGGCTTCAGCAAACTTTTCATGTTTTTCGCTAGACATTATGGATTTTACTAACCTATGCACGACATACTTCATTTCCGGATCATCCGGTTCATCTGTTGGCAAGTATGCTCTTGATAGTGCATCCGCCAACACCATACTTTTCCCAGGTAAGTAGCTTATTTTGAAGTTGTATTTCATTAATTTAAGTCTCATTCGTTGAAGTCTACTAGGGACTTTGTTTATGTCCTGCTTTACAATGGAAATCAATGGCTTATGGTCAGTTTGAATTTCAACGTCTCGACCGTAAACATAGTAATGGAATTTCTCCATTGAGAAACAGCATCCCATTAGTTCTTTCTCTATTATAGAGTACCGTTGCTCGGTTTTGGTCAAAGAACGCGATGCATAGGCAATTGGACGGTTGTTCTGCAGTAGCACACATCCAATTCCCTCATTACATGCGTCTGATTGGACTACTATTGGTTCTTTTTCATCGTAGTGAGCCAAAATCGGACTATTAGTTAGTAATTTCTTAAGTGTAGTTACACATTTAGAATGTATTGGTTTCCACTCCCATTCAATTTCGTCTCTAGTTAGCTCTCTTAAAGGGGCTGTGGTTGCCGACAAATTTGGTATGAATTTATTAACATATTTAATTATTCCCAAGAATCTTAGTAATGCCTTTTTATTATCTGGTTCTGGCATTGCCTCAATGGCTAGTTTTCTATTCGGATCAATTTCAATTCCTTCATTCGAAATAACATGTCCTGGTCAGAGGAACATCTCTTTAATGTTCCAAGTAGTGAAGGGTGCCGAACGCATACCCATCCTATCAGCCGCAACATGCGAGCAGCTAGATCTCGTACAGCTCAAAACAATAAATGCCATCGAGGACAAGAGCAGCTCACAGGCAATCATACACGAATTTAACGATGTGTTCTCAGGCATAGGCCGGCTCAGTGGAACATGCACACTTCACGTGGATCCATCTTATATTCCAGTAAAGCAGTCCCCCCGAAGGATCCCTGTACCTCTCCGTGCAGAACTAAAAGCAAAGTTACTTGAACTCGAAAAAAACGGGATAATCATGAAGGAAACAGGACCTACGGACTGGACAAGCAACCTCGTGCCTGTTAAAACACCTAACAAGCTGCGCCTCTGCATTGATCCATTCCACCTAAACAAGGCACTCAAACGAAGCGAATTTGAAACACCAACGTTTGAAGATATCACTCCTGAACTAACAAAAGCTCGTTTCTTCAGCCTGATGGACACCAAGGATGGCTTTTGGAACGTAGTTTTAGACAACGAGAGCTCCAAACTAACTACCTTCTGGTCTCCATTCGGTAGATATCGGTGGTTGCGTCTCCCATTCGGATTGAAGGTCTCAGGCGACGAATACCAGCGCCGTCTACACGAAATTTTTGGATCCATAAGAAATATAGTCATCGTTCAGGACGACATACTCGTCCTTGGAGTTGGCGATACTGACGAAGAAGCAACAATAACGCACGATCATGCCCTGAGACAACTCCTAGCTCGAGCCAGGAAAGCCAACCTGAGGTTCAACCGACAGAAAATACGTCTAAAAATGAGAGAGATTCGTTACATGGGACATCTAATTACAAACAATGGGATCCGCCCAGACCCCGACAAAATCCGTAGCATCGAGGAAATGAGATATCCAACAAGCGCTCAGGAAGTAAAAAGCTTCCTGGGTCTGGCAACATACCTGGCAAAATTTGTACCCAACCTCGCAGCAACGACTGAACCCCTACGACAGCTGATCCGGAAAAACGCTGAATGGAAATTCGGGCCAGAGGAAAGACAAGCCGTCGACTCAGTCAAGAAGTTGGTCACCTCAGCGCCAATTCTTGCTTATTACGACCCACAGAAAGATGTTGTCCTACAAGCCGATAGCTCATCCCATGGTTTAGGTTGCACCTTAATGCAAGATGGACATCCCGTCGCTTTTGCATCGCGCACCCTCAGCAACAACGAACGGAATTGGGCCAACATCGAACGCGAATGCCTGGCAATCCTCTTTGCCTGCGAGAGGTTTTCCAACTTCCTAATTGGCGGAAAGCGGATCATTGCGCATACTGATCACAAACCGCTAGAAGCTATTTTTGAAAAACCTCTACTGAAAGCGCCAGTGAGACTACAGCGCATGATGCTCAGACTTCAAAGGTACGATATCACTGTTAAATACATCAAAGGTACGACAATGCACATCGCCGACATCTTGTCACGACTCCACCTTGATGGCGGAAGGCCCTCAAACTTGGAAGAAGTCATGGCTATCGAAGACACAATATACAGGGAGCTCGAAGGTATCAAACTGGCGTCAAATGCCAACATTCTACAAGCAAGCCTTCAGAAGATAAAATATCAGACAGCCAGGGACGAGACACTTTGTATGCTAGCCTCAACAATAAAAAATGGGTGGCCAGAAAGAAAAGAAAAATTGGCATTTGGCTTACACCCATACTGGGAGCACCGAGACAATCTCTCACTTCAAGATGGAGTCATTTTCAAAGGGAGCCGAATCGTAGTGCCAAAAGTTCTACGAGAGGAATTCACAAAAAAAATTCATTTGTGCCACCTTGGTATGAACTCATCAATTCGACGTGCTCGGGAGACCCTGTTTTGGCCATTCATGGGATCTGAACTCAAAGAAAAAATAAGGGCATGCCGCACATGCCAGGAGTTTGCTTCAGATCAACCAAAAACACCGATGAAGTCACACAGAATACCTGACTTGCCATGGGAGCGTGTATCAATCGACACGTTCGACTGGAATAATGAGAAGTATGTCATCATGGTTGATTCGTTCTCAGATTTCTTCGAATTAAAAAAACTACACGACATCACCGCTGGGTCACTAATATCGTTCTGCAAAGAAAATTTCGCAAGATATGGAATCCCGGGGATCCTTGTATCTGACAATGCACCTCAACTAGTAGGACAGGAGTTCACTCGTTTTGCTCAACAGTGGGAGTTTGCCCACTCAACATCGTCCCCCATGCACAGCAAAGCAAATGGCAAAGTCGAATCAGCAGTAAAAATTGCCAAGAACATGCTGAAGAAATGCAAACGAGAAGGGAGCAATTTCCTCTCTGCTCTCCTAGAATGGAGAAACGTCCCAACAGAATACATGGACTCCAGCCCAGCACAGCGGCTAATGGCAAGACGTACTCGTACAACACTGCCAATCGCAAAAGAGTTGCTACAACCAGAGGTCATCACTGGAGTTCCAGAATCCCTGGAGATTAAACGAAGGAAAGCAAAATTCCAGAGCGACAAGCACGCCAAAAGCCTACCAGACCTCGAAATCGGCGACGAGGTACTGGTAAAACCCCATACTGGAAAGGGACGTTGGTCAGTTGGGGAAGTCGAAAGAAAAATAAACTCATCATCATACGAAGTGGCAGTAGATGGGAAGCCATTTCGCAGGAGCAGAACCTGGCTCAGGCCCTACCATAATCTGGAAAACCCCGAACAGGAAACACCCCCGATCGTTCGACAGTCTATCAGAGGAAGATCACCATCGCCACAGCTTGTTAGTCCTGCCCAGAGGTCTCCAGAAAAGCAGCCAGAACCACCAAAGAGCCCCGACAGCCGAATCAGGAACGCTACAGCAGACCCGAAGATTCTTGGGAACAGCACAAAGCAAGCACGGCCTGTAACGACGAGGAAAACATCACCAGAAGCTGCCAACGGAAAACATAACACAACCAGCAGGGACAGCCAAACCAGCAAAAGTGCAAGACCCGAACCAAATCAACCTGGACACACAAAATCGGGTCGATCGGTTCGAGCACCAAAAAGATTCACTTTTCAAGAAAGCCCCAAGCCTTAAAAACATAAAAATCAGCATGCTTCACGAGAGAATTTTGTCATACGTAGGTAATAAGAAGTTAAAAAAAAAAATAAAAAAAAAAATCAAACTATAGCACATATTTAACACAAATAAAATGTATATTGTAAAATAAAATATTCATAAAACTAGTAAAAAAAGAGATATTGAGAAAATAAGATTAAAAATACTAATAACAAAGTTGTAAAATTCGAGTCTAACATAGTTAACAAAGAAAACCGCATGCTATACGAATATTGAGGAAATACTGTAAATCTTGTAAACTATCATTAAGAAAAAAAAAAATTAATTGTTGAGAAAGGAGGATGTTACGGATATCGATAGTTCAAAGATCGATCAGATTATTCCAATAAATACGGCAATCGATAAGAGCTCAGTTATCGCATCGGCCGAATGTTGTACACGCGTGCTTTATTTCTATTCGCCTATTATCCCTTTTTCTATAATATATAGTGCAATAGTTTGTTCCGAAACATGCACAATCATGTTTGAGCTGGAGTCAACAGTCTGAAATCAACCCATCACAAGGTACCTACAAAATTTGGAATAAAATTAGTTGATGTTTTTACAGGTATAGGCGTCCATTCATTTCAAAATTTAATTTTTAATTAATTTTTTTTTAAAACTTGAATACAGGTCGCAATGGTAAATATATTGATCAGAACAGATAATATCTGTTCTCTATATCGATATAAATATATCAATATGTCAAACGTAACATATCGATGTATTTCAGAAAATTGATATATTGTTGCCATCCCCAGAATCAAATTTTATCGAGTTTGCAAGTGGTTTTGCGCTCTTTTACCATACTGGAAGTCATAGGTATTTCTACATAAATCATGTCAAAAACTAGAATAAGTTGAGGAACAAAGTATTTTAAACCCTGCTTGACAAGGATGAAAAAATGGTTGCTAATGCCCGTGAAAAAATTATAACAATACCCGGTAGATAAGTGCTGCCCCTATCGTTCTATGGTAAAACCATCATAATATTACCCAGTTATTAAAGGCTCCAATAGATGGGAGAACAGAAAACGAAAATACGCGTGGGTAGTATACTAGTCAAGTACTATGAGCCCGAGTGTACTAGTGCTTATGTCAGCCACAATTATCTGGTCCAAGTTATCTCGTGCGTTGTAGAGAAAGGGTTAATGTTGTCAGCACGCCTATTTCTGCCTTCTTTACTCCTGTTGGTAGACGACCTGAATGAATTTTAACCACAACCCACGACCTGAAGGGTTCCTGGTCTATGCTATGCTAACGCGTGATCCACCAATTCAGCTCCATCTGTGGTTTGTTAGAGGCGTTGCACCATGGAAATCAGCTGTTAGTGCCTTGTTACTTCTTCAAAAAACAACAAAGCGAAAATGCAAGGCATGTTTGTCTTCGATAGTGAACAAAAACAATAATATTCCTTATGGTGGGAACACACTGTTCTCTCCTCACATAACCTCACGCAGGTGAACACATTATTATCACGGCCAATCATCAGTTGTACGTAGACGGGCTCTAAAGGTGCGTTTACACCTAGCAAAATTTCCTCGCGAGACTGATGGGTGAAGCTCTCGCCCGAGACTACACAACGAAACAAACCGTGAAACAGACGCGCGAGGCACGACGGCAGAGGTGAGTCGTCAGTTCTCGCGAGGCGGCCATGGCGAGTGTTTCTATAGTTCCTCCTCCTCCCCGTGCAGCGAGTGCTTTGGCTTTCAACGTCGCAGCTCATATTGTCAAAAAGAGGAAAAGACGTCAGCAACAACGCCGACGTCGTTGGTGGGTCAGAGAAATCTTTTGAAAACGGTTGCAATATGGCAATTGATTAATAAAGGACATGCAGATGGAGATGGTTGAAGACAAAATACTGAATTTAACGCGAATGAAATCGACTGACTTCGATTATCTGGTGCTAGTTATTGGATCCAAAATTGAACGGGTAGACACGCACATGAGAGAAGCGATCACTGTGAAGGAAAGAATTGCCATCACACATCATATTTGGCTACAGGAGACTTATACAAAAGTCTGCAGTAAAATTATAATCGAAAGACACTACACTTGCCTCGCACAAGCAAATATACACGTCTACACTTCGAGAAACAACAAGGCCGAAAGTCCTTTGTTGCGCGCCAGAGACCGACTGGCTGACCGCTCGCTCCCTCGTCTCGCAAGGGATCCTCGCAGAGGCGTGATTCGGGTTCTAGAAGCGTCTACACGCCGCAAAACGTGTTTCGCGAGATCCCCTCGCGAGGAAATTTCGCGAAGTGTAAACACACCTTAAAAGCGCACTAATTTTTTTTTTTTTTTTTTTTTAATCCTGGTCAAATCTCAACTCACCTCAGGCCGAAATGAAGTTGTCCACACTTCATCTCACGTGAGGTCACGTGAGCTACCGTCAGTGTGACTATCGCGAACGAATTACCTTGTGTTCTTATGGGAGAACGGTCAACCGCACTTTGCTGACGTGAGGACAGAGTGTTTGCAGCTTTAGTGTTTTCTGTTTTGTTATAGCCGATAATGTAAATTCATTCATGGGTATCGAAACGTGGATTGTTACTCCAAGATATTTTTCTCCTACTATTGGGCTAAATCGAGTCGGCAAAAAAGTAGGTGCAGTAACTTATCATTCGTAATTTTGTAACGACCGAAAAATGTTCCAACATCAGTCTGAAAATGAAGGATCCCAAAACAGAATACGCGAAAGTTTTTTTTTTTATTCTCCTTCTTCTCTCCCCCTTGTCATAACGAGTTTCAGATCGTGGCTGTCACGCGAGCACGAAGCTCGGGCTAGGCGCCGAACAAGGGAGGAAGTTGAAAAGTGGTGAATTGTTATACTCAGAACTTATCCATAGTTCAGAGGTTTCTCATTTTCATAGAATAAAAAAAAATCTGCCAAGCTGGATGTGTAGTAAGAACGGAGTTGAGTAGAACGTTGTCTATTTCCACGAAGATAATGAGTTACCAGTTAAATCGATTTCGACGGTTAGGTCATCATCAGTAACAAACAATAACTGAAGGTACATCACAAAGAGCATAGCTTAATAAGCTTAATAATAAGCTTAGATTTTAATAATATAAATAATAATATTATATAGTCTATATATTATATATTATATAGATATTATATATTATATAGTCACAAGTGAAAGGGAGCTTGAATCCCATTGGTCGAGAAAGTGAAAGTCATACCCAATCAGATAAGTGAAAGGAGAATCCTATTGGCTCAGAGAAGTGAAGGGACCTGGGAGGATCATCAAATGCCAATCAAGGCAGACAAAGTGAGAGGGAGCTCAAACATTGGTGAGGGTAACATTGTGAAGGGGAGTCCCTAAACATGTTTCACCGTTGATAGGTTCTTCCTTCAATAGCTTGGTCTCCCCTTCACAATGTTACCCTCACCAATGTTTGAGGTCCCTTTCACTTTGTCTGCCTTGATTGGCATTTGATGATCCTCCCAGGTCCCTTCACTTCTCTGAGCAAATAGGATTCTCCTTTCACTTATCTGATTGGGTATGACTTTCACTTTCTCGACCAATGGGATTCAAGCTCCCTTTCACTTGTGACTATATAAGCTATGCTCTTTGTGATGTACCTTCAGTTATTGTTTGTTACTGATGATGACCTAACCGTCGAAAGCGATTTAACTTGTAACTCATTATTTTCGTGGAAATAGACAACGTTCTACTCAACTCCGTTTTTATTAAAATGGTTTTCCACAATCTCATCGCGAGTGATTTTATTCGTACTGGATATGTAGTATGGCTCCCATATAAATATAAAATAAGGATTAAGTACCTATAGAAATAGTTTGTGTCAGAATGATTGATGCTATTATGCTGCATATTACGGGAAGTCATCGGAATAATGACCAGCCTTACCATGATCATGAAACCAGTTCATAATAAATGACTCCTCAAAAAAATTATCCCGGTAAACTATGCATGTTTTTTGAACGTATCCCTAAACCATGCAAACAGGCCTGCATCCAACTGCAAGCCTAATTATGAATTTCGTGGAAGCTTGTATAGCAGGTTCACTGCAAATCCAATTCCTAACTATCTGTAAATTCCCGTGAACGAGGAATTCCCATAAACAGGGATTCAATTAAATCCGTCACGATCATACTCCACCGCGTGCACGGATACTTAGTTTTTGCTCACCGCATATTCCCGGGAGTTGGAATCGAGTAAATATTGGCGAGCTGAACATTTTCCGAATCGTCCAAAGGCAATTGTAATTTGAGAGACACTTTGTTTGCACGGAAATGAGTTTTCAGTCTTTAGTCGAACGGGAATGATACCGCAGTTGAACCAGATAGGATCGTTTAATAATCCCTTGTATGCCTTGTGTCTGAAACAGAATCACACAAAAAAACATAAGTATAGCTTCATGATACTCAGATGATGCTATTCATCGATTCATTGAGAAAAAACAGAAGGAAACTCGTTCTTTGAACAGTAAAACAAGTCCAAGTCTTGTTTGTTGGCTTGCTGATATTATTTAATATCCTCACTGTTCTCGTTACTAAAGAATTCAGATGGCTGGTCATTTTATAATGTGTTTTCGAAAGAGGGTTACGCTCCTGCTGTGAGCCCTCGAAACATTGGACTAAACTTCGACTTCAGCTACATTGGAATAATTTCACCTCTTAAAGAGTCTGTTCCAGCCACATCTCGCTTTTCAAGGTGCTCTCCATGCATCCTGCTACAAAGCTCCAGTTCTTTCCACTTTCCAGCATTTTGATGACAACAGATTCTGCCAAACGTACCCTGTTCCAATCGACATTGACTCTATGGCTGCTGTTTTCGACTCTTTGATGATCGCAATGTCAATATTCCTTTCTTGTATGAGTTGAATGAGCTGATGTACTTCTGTGTAGGTAACCATTTTAAGACCCTGATCATGATGGTGTACTTGCTATCCTGGCTGTCTTCTCCACTGCATTGGAGTGTATCAGGGCACCTTGTAATCTCTGTGGAATGTTTAACCCTAATTAGACCATGGTGTCACTAGTGTCACCGAAAACATCTTGGGAACTAAACAGCTGTCCCAAAGTATCACCAGATTAACTGGATTTGAATTACAATTTAAAAATGAATAGAGAGAGCTGCATTTTTTGAACTATTTTTGTAAACTATTACAAGTCAAAAAATTATGTACGACAAAATGTACTCGAACTTAAAGACAGAAATTTTGAAATTTTTCCATTCATTTCCTCGGCAATTTATGTCATAATTCTATTTTGAGACTTCCACTTGCCCAAAAAATAATTGTGCTGTTAGTTAAATTTATGATTGCAACATAATTTTGGTTATAGCGATGACACTTTGGGATATCTTAGAAGTTCCTGAAATGTTTTTGGTGACACTAGTAATACCATGTGTAAATGTATTCCTAGGCTTATATTTGTTGGTAAGTTGGCCAATTGACAGGCTTTGGTTTTGCGAAAACCAGAACAACGAACATATCCTTGGCACTTGAAACACCTGGTTACCTCCGTGAAGTCGTATTCTGTGCAAGCATCCAGGTTGAAGTATGCTCTATCATGTTTCAGAGGCTCCTGCCTGAAAACATCCGAAACTCAGTCATTGCGAAGGACTCCAATATTTCCCACCCGTCTTCGCATTTGGAAAAATAGATCATCGCAATTTTGTAGCTCCTACAACTAAGGGAAATAAGGCCACACACAGGAGTTCTGTTCGAAGAAAAAATCGTTAAATTATTTCCTCATACGGGAACTAAGCTCCGCTAAAACACTCTTTGAATATCTGAATCTAAGAATATTTTTCTCAGCTCAATTATCTGTCAAGGAAAATATAAATATTCAAAACCGTTTTCATGCTTTCTGGTTATGATCCCGAAAGCTGGATATGGTTGTGGTAGTTCTGGAAGAGGGAGGTGGGGTATATGATAAAAAGTGCTTGGCAAAAGCTCCAGAAGCTTGGAGAATAACCGATTTAATTCAACCTTCTTCTTAATGAATAAACCATCACTGGATAGAATGGGATTGCAGCTTAGGAAAATAGGATTTTGTAAAATACAAATGCTCCGCTAGCTTCCTTCATTTACTACCCATCCCCTCTCTTAACCCCCTCAGCCGATTCACAATCCCACATTTTCACAACGACTCTCCTTCTGTGATTTGTGGAACTATTCTAACTTCGATTCATTACGGAGTGGAAAACAAGTTTAGTAACTCATTCTCTCTGCCCGTCTTGAATTCTTCCCACAATTTAATGGCTGAATTATGAAATCGTATGCCGAATTTACGGCGTCTCTGTTTTCCTTCGGTTTCTCAACACATCGTGGGAGTTGGGTCGATTAATCTACCGCTATACTTTGTGATTTACCTTCATTCGCGTGACGATGATTAAGGCCTACAGGCTTCAGTGTCTTGAAAGTGGACCAACACTTTTTCGCTCCCCGCCACTATATTTTCGAGAGTGTGGGTTTGGAGAAATCTCTCTGAATGCGTTCCTAAGAAGTGTTTCAAGGCATCAATGGGACAGTAGTTATGAGGAAACGAACGTTATAACATAATATGTTATAACGAATATTATCCTAGCTCTTTTTGCTATGATTTAGAGGGAGCTATGATCATATGGGTAGGCAATGCCGAGGCTATGGGTTTTTTTAGAATATCAAATAAAAAGAGTGTTAGGAAAATAAGAAGAGTGGGTTTTTGCTCTTTTAACACCAAAGCAGGAAACTATGCATTCTTGTAGAAGTTCGAGAGATTTAAGCTTGTCTCCTTAAATAGAAGTTGTGATCTAATTTTGACTAAATTCCATGAGTTTGTGAAATTTCCTACCGATAGTAGCGCCCCCGCAAGTTACTGCGAACGAGATTTTTCTCTAAACTAAAATATACCGATCTAGTGGTCCGATTTTGATCAAATTCTAGAGATTGTTTGAGTCAGGACCTAGAACAATTGCTCATTGGTTACATCAGGATTCGGTCGCCAAAAGTTACATCTGAAAACGCTGCAAATTATTACACAACGGTTTATTATTTTTATATAGATCACTCGTCTACAAAATCACCAACCATCCAATATGAAGAGAAAAATAAAAAAATTAAAATAAAATCAAAAAATAAAAAAATCCAAAAAAAATCGAAAAAATCAAAAAAAAGAAATCAAAATCACCAACCATCGATTGCATTTCGGTCAGCTCTAATTTGAACGGAGATTAGGCCTCTTTTGCGAATCACACTCGTGTTTTGATTTATATATATATATTTCAATATAAACCCTTAAATTTTCGTAGGGAGCGAACGGTTTGTCCTACAGAGCTCCGCGTGGTCTCAAAAAATTCTAAAAATTCTATAGAATCTTAATTTGAAGGAAAAACAATACCTTTATATCGAAATTTTTTGAGTTAGGGCGTTTTCAAAATTTCAAAATTGATTTTGGAACCCTTAGGAGTGACCTACATCAACCAAAAGCTTCGGGGCACAACTAGACCCCAAATGGAGCCTACTTACCAAATTTCATCAAAATCGGTCAATGCTAAGTGGCAAAAGTGCCGCGTACGGCGTACGGCGTACGGCGTACGGCGTACGGCGTACGGCGGACGGACGGCAAAATTTTTATTCGATTTTTGGATTCTACGTACCTTGAAACGTAAACCATCAAATTTTGAGGGGGTGTTAAAATTTTTTTTTTCTTGGTCGATTCCAAAGGTTCATTATTGAAAATAATAAACCAAAAACGAAAAATCACGAACACAGTCAAAAACAAATTTCAGATTGTGTTGATGTTTATAAAGTCAGAGAACTGTCAATCTAAGTTGAAAGTTCAAGTAATATACCTTACGTTTATGGGAAAAATTCAAGATTGAATATTTCTGAATGTATTCGCAGATTTTCGGCTCTTTTTTGCACAGGAGAAAATTTGATAAAATGTTCATTGAAACTGTGTTTTGGTAGTGGAACCTATCGTTTGCATTCTGGTATGCGTATGAGTCTTCAAAAATGGGTCATATGTGACCATATTAGCTACACCGTAATGAGGTCTACAGTAAATCATTTTTCAGCAGTTGTCAGGGGAAGACCTAACCACAACATCGAATTTACACGATTGAATTTAAATAAAGAGAGCTAATATGATGAGCTCAAAGGCGCCTTATTAGACGCTATGTCTCATACCTCATCAGGGGCCATATTTAATCTAAAATGGTTCCTTTCGTCACTTGTCAGGATAATACTATTGAAGGAGACTTCTACGAAACATTCAATAGACCTGTTTGGACAGTAGGGTGTCGTACAGCGGTAAGACCGGGTTTCCTATCTAGAAATTGATTAATTTATTTGGAAATAGTTTCTAAACTACACAAAATATGAAGAGGAATTGCACCTGGTTTGATTTCTTATTTTTAGGCATCGAAGCTTTGGACGAGTCTGATGAAGTTTTGCTGATTTGCTGGTGATGTTTACTCTGAAAAAAATATTGTTTTGAAACATCATTTGGTATGGTTTTGTGGAAGTCAAGATCGCTTCGATGAATTAGGTCACGTTGAGTTAAGCCAATGAGCTGTTTTCTGAGCGATAACCAAATTCTCGAGCAAATGAACCTGTTGTGGGCTTTATTGCTGCACCTCGCTCTGATGCTGAAGACCTGTTGCAAAATGAAGTGGTATGAAACTTGCGAGGATACGCACATACCTAGGTTGGATTTGGAGTATGACGAACAACTGGCGATTGGAATGCCACAAATTACGAGTGATAATAGTTCAGAGTTCATACCAATAATTTATCTTCAGTGGCTCAAAGGAGATTGTTCGGTTAATTATTTTCATTAATGAACCTTTGGAATCGACCAAGAAAATTTTTTTTTACTCCTCTTCAAACTTTGTTGGTTTACGTTTCAAAGTAGTACGTAAAATCCAAAAATCTAATTTTAAAAAAAATTTTAAAAAATCTATCCAACATACGCGGCACTTTTATTAGTTACCATGGACCGATTTTGATGAAATTTAGTATATGGGCTCCATTTGGGGTCTAGTTGTGTCCCCAAGCTTTTGTATGAAGTCAATCACTTCTAGGAGGTGAAAATTAAGGGTTGCAATTTTCAAGAGTGCCCTAGCTCGAAAACTCTCGGAATAAAGGTATTGTTTTTTCACTAATTTTAAGTAGTATTGAATTTTTTGGAGCCACCCGGAGCCACCGGGCCATCCGTTCGCTCCCTACGAGAACCTAAGGGTCGGACTTACGATAAATCAGAAACATGAGTGTGAATCGCAAAAGAGGCCTGATCTCCGTACAAATTTCAGCTGACCAAAATACGATCGTTGTTCGTTTCTTCGAGTTGTACTCAGTTCTGCGTCCTTAGCAACCAGTAACCGAATTTCCTAATAGGTAATTATGGTATAATAATAATTCCTAATAATCTCTGTTTCTTCGAACTCAGTGTGAAACGCTTATTTTTTCTTCCAAATAAACTTGATTGTGAAGTAGGTATGTGGAAGGTAGGTAGTATCTATGGTGACAATGGCAAAGCCTTGTTCTTTGCAGACGAGTGATTATATCGAAAAAAATAATAAACCTTTGAGTAATAATTTGCAGCGTTTTTATCAGTTGTCATCGGAACATTTCACTTGAAAACAATGAGGGTTTGTAGGAGGTTTACGGGTGGGGAGTTGAATATGTGTACACGTGTACAGGTCGGTCGAAAGATCTACCTTCTCCAACGGACGTCCCAAAAACGTTCCCAGTGACCCAGCCCTTTTTAGGTTTCGTCCACCAGATCCGCCCAACGTGCTCACATTTCTCTTCCCGTTCGACCACAATACATTCTCTTTCAGACCAAGGTAGAAGGTCCAAGGGGTGCCCCGTCCGAAAAAAAAGGTCCATCCTCTCTCAGCCGGTCGATATCGACGGTATAAGAATAGATTCAGGATATTCGCGAAAGACCCAGGGTAGGTTTGCAGGGGCGGGAGGGAGTGTTAAGCCCATGTTTTGGCATAGCTTAAGCCACTTGCAAAACGTTTCAGTCTGGCGGGGCGCCAACGGTGTGCCCTTTACCTCGTAATAATGTAAATCACTACAGGCCCTGAAAAGAAGAGTTGGGGCACTTCACTCTATTAATCCTTTTTTTTTGCATCCCTTTATTTCACCCCTTCCACCCAAAGAAATTATATTTCTCCATTCAAGTTTCAACCAATAACCTTTGGTAGGTCGGTCATTCCTCTCCCCCTTTCCCACTTGTTATTTGTAACTACACCTTTAAAAACACGAACCACCCTCTCTTTCCGAAGATGCAATGAATTTTTCGAAATTGATTCGACTATCAAGACCTCATTAAAACCCTAAGTTTTTCCCCGGCGGTATCCCAGGTTTTGCGGTTTTATTCTCTCCTGGCGAACTTCCAAATTTCTCCTACCCCGGAAAATTGGTGTTGGTCGGTAGTAACACAACGTAAATCAAGAGACTCTATAGCGCCTCATAACGGCCTTTTCCAAGGGAAGGGGTCAAATGGAGTCTTTCAACGTGAGTGAAATACCATTTTTGGCGCCGAAGAGTTGTTTCGACTAATAAACCATTGTAAGTTGTCTCTTCCTAAACTTAACGATTCGACTTCTCGCACTGTGGTCAATTTTATGTTTAATACTCTTGGTGCTATAGTTCATAACTTAGTTTTACTGGTAATTGTAAATAAATAGTCGAAACAAAATAAAAAAACATTCAATTTTTCGAAACTCTCCTAATAACATCTACAAGATTAAGAGTAAATATTTTAACACAAATTGCAGTCCTGAGATGGGAAACAAGGAGAAATTAGAAATGGCGAAGGTCTAAAAAATGCATTCACCTTTCGGATACGTGGTGTTGTATTCTCAATTTTATCGCCCCCCCCCCCCTTTTCTGTATACAACTTTTCGTGATTTTTCCAACAATATACGATCAAATTCTGAGCCGTTAAAAGTATACAGGGTGTAATGACTCATAACTCAAAATATGTTAGTTCTCCAATTAAGGACACAAGGGAAACCCTGAGTGACTCATCATGCCAGGTAGGTAAAGTGAGGTACGGGGGACGAACACGTCACTTGACGTCACCTTCCTCCACCCTCTCTTTATCTTGTTGAAGTAATCTAAAAGGAGGGCTCAGGGCTTCACTTTCATGCATTCGTCTCCTAACAATCGACTTGATTATTTTTGTTCTACCTCGCCATCTCTTCGAAGCCCACAGTTCCTCGGAGGTCTCAGTAGGCGATAGGCTCATCGCGCCGGCCTCTGCTCCCATTTCACCTAGAAGTTGTCTGCCCCCAACTAGGAACTAGGTAAATGTACTGCCTTCCTCCGGTCGGCGAGCAATCGCGCCGAGGATGGCAGCTGAGCTGAAATCCTTAAGCACTCCTGCATGCGGTAGGCGGTAACGCGCTGCGCAGAAAGTGCTGTCCCATCCTTCACCTTCGTTGAGTAGGGACCAATAGAAATCGACAAGCCGACGTGAAGACCATCGCCTTCACACGACAATACGCCGACGTAACACAGAGTGTAAGCCTAACTGGTCTGCCATAACAGGTCTATTCTACAACTAATTTGCAACAGAAAATGTCGAATTTCTTTAAAACGCTTTGTTTCCGAGTTATTTCAATTTAAATTTTTTTCGTGATTTTTATCTTACGTCATTAAATTTGTCGTAACTCCTTTATTTGCTGTGATAATTACAATATGAGGATACTGTTGAATAGGTTTATGACTACACGTATTACGAGGAATAATTAGGCTGCCATGTTTTGTTCGGCTATCGTGCAATTTTCCATCATCAACAATCCACTAAGTGATTCATGAATCGCATAGGAGCGAAAAAACGTCCAACTTGGAGTTTGAAACTTTCCTGAGTTCATCGAACTGAGTTCACTAGTTTTCAAAATGAGTCATCATGTGGTGAACCATTTTTAGCAAGAAGGTTCGTGAAAATTCCACTCTCGAAAAGACAACGTTTTTGACATTTTATGTCTTCATCTTGGCACATGGACTCGAAAAGCGTTACAGTTGATTTCTGATGATTTTCAAAAACAACCAAGCCGTTTCTGGTGAAATGGAACTTCTTTAGTTCCTACCCTAATTGGACGATCGTATCACCAGTGCCACCGACAAAATTTCAGGAATTCCACAGATACCTTAGTGTCACCGGCGTAACCAAAATTAACTTTCAATTTTAAATTTCATGGATAGCAGAATTGTTTGTAGTCTGGAGGTCTCAACATAGAGTTATGACGGAATTTTTCAAGGGAATCGATGAAAAAACTTCAAAATTTGTGTCATGACATAATTTTTTGACTTCTAACAATGTGCAAAAAATGGATCGAAAAATTCAGCTCCGGACATTACATTTTAAATTGAAAATTAAATTTAGTCAATCTATTGACACCTTTGAAAAGCTATGGATTTCCCAAGATGTTGTTTGAGACACTAGTGACACCATGGACCAACTAGGGTTAAACGGACAGACAGAAATTGTTTACCATTCAAAGTAAGCTCTCGATGTATCACGACTTTGTTTTCTGCTCTTTCTTGGTATTTATGTCATTAGTTTATATTTATTAATGTTATTAATGGATATAGTAAACAATGCCGCTTGTTTTGTCGTCACTTGGGTAATAGCCAAAGGCAATTTTCCAAGCGTGTTTATAGGAAGTGTCTCCTATACGAGAGACGTTTAACTACCAAATTCTTCGCAAAATCCCATTCATCGCATTCTTGATAATTTAATGAATTCCACGAACCCAGAATCAAGAATGTATGCCGAAAGAGCCAAGAAAGACACGGCTCATTAAAAATGTATTGACTGTCTTGTCAGAGGGCCCTCCTGCTTCTCTCTAGAGCCGGAAAACTTATAACTAGTTGCCATGTCGAACTTCATCGGGTACTTTATCTGAAAACAAGTTTCCTCCCGCTCCTGGCACTTCTTTTTCCCGCCAAAAGAAAAAAAACGGGGTCTCAAAAACTTGGGCGAGAGACGCAAACAAAAGTTGAACTTCGTAAAAGTGAGCTCTCTCAAATAGATTTCAAGGAGGAGACAATCTGCAATGTCTCTCGCCCCACTTTCTCCGAGCGCGTATAAATCTGCAACTACTTGTTGAACAACGGATGTCCTGAGGGCCCGATAGGCCTTTGGTTGACGTGGGGTTATCCAGAAGGATCTGGAACAAATACGATCAACACAGTCGGTTGGCAGAGTAAGCGAAATACCTACCTATACAGGGTGTAAGCCGAACTGGTCAACATCCACAACTGATTTGCAACAAAAACATCCTACTAGATTGTACCATTCAGTTTAGAGGTGTGTCGGTCAAGAGTGAACGTATGGAAAAGACCTTATCTTCAAAATTACCTTGTCAGAACTGAACGGGTTATCTAAATGAACACGGTCATTCGTTCATCAACCCACCAATCGAGTTTTCCGGTTAAATTACGATAACAACGGCAGAAGGCCAACAAAATAAATTAATTGCCCGCAATACGGATGCATAATGTATATTTATATACATGCATGTTTGTACATGGATCATTAATGTGTGAAAATGACAAGGAGAGAAGTAGTATCAACAGAAAGAAGTAGATGGAAGTGGTTTTCTAAGCAAAACCTTCCATCATCCAAGCAGGGGCGTCTGGTGAGAATATTCGTGAGGCAAACAGCTTGGCCAGTCACAGAGGAATAAACAATAATGAAAAACGCTGCAAATTAATCACAAAGGTTTATTTTTTTCTGGAGATCAAGCGTCAGCTTTACCCTCGTCACTACCTACCAATCATGTTTTCGCTTCAAAATGTTGTTTATTTAGATGAAATAAACCCTTAACACTCCATTTGAAGAAATAAAGAATTCCTTGTTTTAGAAATTTGATTACAAGTTGATTAAGGAAGCAAAACATTTACAACCCAAAGAAACGAACATCGATCGCATTTTGGTCAGCTAAAATTTTTAAGGTGATACGGCCTCTTTTGCAATTCACACTCGTGTTTCTCATTTATCGTAAGTTCAACCTTCAAGTTCTCATGGAGAGCTAATAGTTTATCCTCTGGGTGGGTTCATTCGATTCTAAAAATTCAATGGTACCTATCTCAAATTGGTGAAAAAACAATACCTTCATAACGAGAGTTTTCGAGAGAGGGGGCCTCAAGAAGTTACAGCCCTAATGTTTCACCGCTCAGAACTGACTGACAAAACCTTTGGGGCACAAGTAGACCCCAAATGGAGCTCTTATACCAAATTTCATCAAAATCGGTCCATGATAATTGAGGAAATTTCCGCGATTTTTTTTATATTCGACTTTCAAAATGTACTTAGTAGCTACCTACCTCAAACGTAAACCATCGGGGGGTTCAATATTATGCAATTATTTCCATGTAGGTACCTATCAACAAGAAAAACGATTAGGTACAGTAAAATCGGGTATGGGACACCAGTCAGCACTAGGCAGCCACTATTTGCGGTGGCGAAAAAACTAAGTTTTCCTTCCTTGAGATAATGTGGTTGGATGGATATGTTATGTCTTGCCATGCGTGGGTTAATTAGTATCCATGGCTCATCTTCCAAGTTTCTCTGTTTTCAAGGTCACGAAACGGTTCTCCGATTGTTTGCAACAGCTGATAGTGGGGTATGGCAATACTTGACACCGCGATGACCCCCCGCCACCCCGCCGATCATCGCCTCTCACTCTAAACACTCCCGAAAAATTCATTTTTTTGAACTGCTTGCCTTGCATCGCTTTGCCACGCGCTAGTTCGCTTATCATCTGCAATCATCTACATTACCGACCTCTCCAATTGTATGGTGTGTGATGGGCTAGTATCCAAGGCAAAATACGTACTTTCTTATTCCATTCTCCTATTTCATCTAATTTACTTGGTAATAATGAAAAAGTACCTAAATTATATTGATTTTTTTCCAAAATTAGCTATTATATTACTTGCAAAAAATGGGAATATAGGAGAATCTCAACAAAAATCAATTTATTCATTTTCCTTATTTTTAGTAAGGCAAACAGTGTTTGCTATGTTTGCCTGGAGGAGGCGCCACTGCATCCAAGTGAAGAATGGACTGAGGATTAAAAAGACAAAACACACTCAAAGACTGATTCATACGATTCGAATCGATCTTTCGTTTGCTTTTGTCTTTTAGCTCATTCGATTCATTCAAATCGCCTACTCGTAACCTATTCTGACTCGTTCGGTTTACAGACTCGCTCGTTTTTAGCGAATTTTCGAAGAAAATGATGCTATTGCAATGGCTCCAAAATTTTTAGAATCGACTTTTTCGAAAAATTTTTTCACTGAAATCCGTTTTAGAACATTCTGAAACGATCCCTGAAGTTTCGCAAAAAATCATATGTATATATATATATATATATAGAGGTGGAGTAAATGACCAAGCTAGTCTTCAGTAGTTTTTCTTTATTGCCACGACGTTTCTGTCCTGGATCAGGACCCTAATCATGTGTAGAATCTACAAAAAATGTGATAGTTGAACATGAGTTGGTGTCTACATAATTACTAGCTACATACATGATACTATCTTGATGGTAATGTTGAAATATAATTACTTACAGTGAGTCTTCTTAGTGTAGAGTTCAGGTGGCATTTAACTCAACAAATATAACTTATTATTAATGTAAGTTGTAAGAAGAAAACACGAGGAGATATGTCACTGATGGGTGGAGATTCCCATTTAGTTATGACGTTGCAGTTGTATGGATACTATTTTATATGGAACACATTATTATAGGTACAATTGTATGGATGTTGGTCTTAGTTTAATATAAAACATGGAATGAGGAATACCTACATGAAAATTGTTTTGAATGCAACCAATTAGACTAATTTTTTCAATAAATTCGGTATGTAAAACAGTGTACGACATATTATATTGAATAACAACTAACTTAGACTAATCATTACAATTTTGGTATGGAGTACAATATAATTTATATTATGTTGAATAAAGAAAAGAATTGTCAATGGTTAAAACCGATGTTTTTGATGGAGTAAAGGTGGAGAAATAGGTAATAATTTTTTTTTTTTTTTTTTTCAAATAATATTGGAAAAAAAAAAAAAAAAAAAAAGTGGGTGGGGAAGAGGGAATTAACTCATAATGAGCTTATGGTAAGCAGTGGATAGCCCTTTTACGTCTCTTTTAAAATTAATATTGTTGTTGTCTTTGTTTTTTAATATGTATGCCATTTCTTTAATTTTTCGTTTTTCAAAGTTCGGTTCAATACAGCAAATTTCCCAGTTATTGATTTCGGGTTTGTGTTTCGTAATAGCTATGTGTTTTGCAAATGCAGTTGGGTAAATGTCTTCTTCCGGATTAGGGTTGTTTCTAGTGAAGGCTTTCTTGTTGTCGTTGTTGTGTCCTTTGATTCTTTCCGAACCCAGCTGTCTGGTTTCCCCTATGTAAATGGAGTTGCAATCTTGGCAATTGGCAGAATAAACTATGTTGCTAATTTCTTCTTTTTTCATAGGGTCTTTTATTTTTGAAAAATGTTTACGGTTTCTATTGTTTGGGTGATTGTAAAAAGATATTCTTGTTGTAGGGCTGTATGTCTTGAATTTTTTTCTTTATTAATTCAGAAGTAGGGCCTATATATCTTATTGAGGCAAAGTTTGTTATGGTGGGTGGGGAAGGCTGAGTTGTTTGATTTGGTGTGGAGTTTTCTGGTTGTTGTTGATTGATTTTTGATGGTTGGTTGTTATTTATGTGTTGGAGAGTCTGGAATATAAGTTTTTTGATAAGTTTGAGGGGATAACCGTTAGCGAGAAGTATTGTTTTACAGTTGTTTATTATTTTGGGGTGAAATTTGAAATCTGATAGAGCAAGTCTTCTTTGGAAAAGGTTTTTAGCTGTATTGAATTTTATTTGATAAGGCTGATGTGAATGGTAGTTTATGATTCGTCCAGAATAGGTGGGTTTTTGGTAATAATCTGTTGTAATTTTGCCATCTGGTTGTCTGATTATTTTGAGATCCAAGAAGGGTAAGTAATTATCGGTTTCTGATTCGAATGTGAATTTCATGTGGGGTTTGCAGTAGTTGTTAAATTCTTTAAGTAATGGTTCTATTGTTGACTGGTCTACAATAAGTATAGAGTCATCGACGTATTTTTGTACCCATTTTATTTTTTCACCGAATTTTGGGATAATAGAGCTATAGATTTCGTCTAATACCAGGTCGGCAATCAAAGGAGAAACTGGAGATCCCATAGGGATTCCTAGTATTTGTTTGTAGAAATTGTTTTGGGATACCAGGTAGTTACTATCAAGTACAAAATCAACTATTTCCATGAATGTTTTGTAGTTTAGTTTGGGGTTTTTGGTTTTTATATCAGGCCAATGTTTTTTGATGACAGTAATGATAAGATCTAAGGGTATGGTGCTAAATAGGGATACAGAATCCATTGATATCAGTTTGTAATTGTTTGAAACAGTTAAATGTTTTAAAGATTCTTTAGTTTGGAATGAGTTTTTAGTGTTGTAGGTTGTAGTGTCAATGCATGGTTTTAGTAAAGTTGATAAATATTTTGAAAGATTGTAGTTAGGACTATTTTGAAGAAACAACCCTAATCCGGAAGAAGACATTTACCCAACTGCATTTGCAAAACACATAGCTATTACGAAACACAAACCCGAAATCAATAACTGGGAAATTTGCTGTATTGAACCGAACTTTGAAAAACGAAAAATTAAAGAAATGGCATACATATTAAAAAACAAAGACAACAACAATATTAATTTTAAAAGAGACGTAAAAGGGCTATCCACTGCTTACCATAAGCTCATTATGAGTTAATTCCCTCTTCCCCACCCACTTTTTTTTTTTTTTTTTTTTCCAATATTATTTGAAAAAAAAAAAAAAAAAAAAAAAAAATTATTACCTATTTCTCCACCTTTACTCCATCAAAAACATCGGTTTTAACCATTGACAATTCTTTTCTTTATTCAACATAATATAAATTATATTGTACTCCATACCAAAATTGTAATGATTAGTCTAAGTTAGTTGTTATTCAATATAATATGTCGTACACTGTTTTACATACCGAATTTATTGAAAAAATTAGTCTAATTGGTTGCATTCAAAACAATTTTCATGTAGGTATTCCTCATTCCATGTTTTATATTAAACTAAGACCAACATCCATACAATTGTACCTATAATAATGTGTTCCATATAAAATAGTATCCATACAACTGCAACGTCATAACTAAATGGGAATCTCCACCCATCAGTGACATATCTCCTCGTGTTTTCTTCTTACAACTTACATTAATAATAAGTTATATTTGTTGAGTTAAATGCCACCTGAACTCTACACTAAGAAGACTCACTGTAAGTAATTATATTTCAACATTACCATCAAGATAGTATCATGTATGTAGCTAGTAATTATGTAGACACCAACTCATGTTCAACTATCACATTTTTTGTAGATTCTACACATGATTAGGGTCCTGATCCAGGACAGAAACGTCGTGGCAATAAAGAAAAACTACTGAAGACTAGCTTGGTCATTTACTCCACCTCCATTTACATTGGACTAGTCAATAACCTGCCAAAATTATATATATATATATATATATATATGTCATTCCGCACGATAACTTGAGTAATTATTTGAATTTTTTCTTTTAGTTTTCGCCAAAATGTTCGTAACAACAAAGAAAAGGTCAAGTTCGTTAGCCAGAAATTTTGGACAATCCAAAGTGGTCCAAATTTCAAAAAAAGTGAAAAAAAAGTCCAAAAAAACGAGTTTTTTCCGTTTTTTGTGGTTAATACCTTCACAATCATCATAATATGTGGTATATTCGGATTCAGCTCGAAATTTCTGATATAATGCGTTTTTCAAAAATGAAAATTGTCCAAAAATTAAGAAAAGTATGGATATATTCATATATATAATGAGAACGCGCGTATATTTGTTGTACCCAGAAATAGAGTAGCTGTGTGGGTACTCTATGAGTTCGTAGAGACGAGTAGAACATGAATATGGACTCCTAAGATCTTCAAAGCATACCCAGTGCATACAGTATGTTGGTATGGTATACTGAAAATAGAAAATAATGAAAACACGCGTATATTTGTTGTACCCAGAAATGGAGTAGCCGTGTGGGTACTCTATGAGTTCGTAGAGACGAGTATAACATGATTATGTACTCCTAAGATCTTCAAAGCATACCCAGTGCATACAGTATGTTGGTATGGTGTACTGAAATTAGAAAAAAAAACAACAATAGCCGTGTGGGTACTCTAAGAGTTCGTCGAGACGAGTAGAACATGAATATGGACTCCTAAGATCTTCAAAGCATACCCAGTGCATACAGTATGTTGGTATGTTATACTGAAAATAGAAAAAAAAAACAATAGCCATGTGGGTACTCTATGAGTTCGTAGGGACGAGTAGAACATGAACATGGACTCCTAACATCTTCAAAGCATACCCTGTGCATACAGTATGTTGGTATGTTATACTGAAAATAGATCTTAACCATAGCTTCAACTGAAAGATTTCTTTGAAAATTCGCTCATTGATTCATGCTGCATGAATGGACTTTTTATATCTCACGTGTTATCTGTTTCAACACCTACGACATGAAGGTACCTACTTGACAGTACCTCTATCTCTACGTAGATTGTTGGGAGACCAACCAGTTCAACAAATTAAACAAAGATGATGTACCACCACCTCCAGCTCTCTATGATAACCTGCTGTCCTCCATAATCGAGGAAGGACCACCAAAATGCTAACCCAAACAAGTGCCTAAACAAAAACAAGTTTTAAATAACAAAATGAGTGATTTACTGTTTTGTTCATTCTATATCAATTATTATCCTCGTGATGGAGGGATGTCACACACGACAATTTCATCCATTTTTTTGAAAGTTTCGAAAAGTATCGATACTTCAAAATATCGATACTTTTTGAAAGTATTGTATCGATACTTTTTGATACTTTCTAGATGTATCGATACGATATTATATCGATACTTTTGAAGTATCGGACATCCCTACATCCTACTAGAAATCGTTTTGTGCTATTCAGTTGTGCAACCAGTAATCAAATTTCCCATATGAACCTCCCTTTTTTTCGAATCGAGTGTGAAGCGTTTATATCTTCCAAATAAACTTGATTGTGAAGGTGTAAAGGTAATTATGTAGTAAGCATCTACGGTTGGTAGGTTAAAAAAAATGCAAATTATTACGCAAATGTTTATTATTTTCCTGTATAGATCACTCTTCTGCCAAGACCACAGCTTTGTCATTGTCACTATTCATTTTTTCCTTGTACTAGGGCATTTTTGAAAATTTCAACCCTTAATTTCCGTTTGAATTCCAAAACGAACGGTTGAAATTTTTAAAAAAGCCCTAGTAGGTAGTTACTAGGTACCTATGGTTGGTAGATAGAAAACAAAAAATAAATAAATTGTGACAATGGCAAAGCTGTGATCTTTGCAGAAGAGTAATCTATACAGGAAAATAATAAACCTTTGTGTAATAATTTGCAACGTTCTTCTAGAGGCTCCGTTTCCCAGTTATTCTAATTTCATCTTTTTTCTCGTGATTTTGACCCTAAGTCATTAAATTGGTAATAACTCATTCTTTTGCTGTAATAAATACAACTTGAGGATACCGTTAGAAAGAGCATTAAATTTCCTATCGGATAGATGACTTACCTTTTTTTCGAGTCAAGGTTTAAGACATGAGAAAGCCCTCTGAAAAGAAAAGAGTATTCTACGTAATTGAGGATACCTTGAATTATTTCAATCACAATTTGAACTACGAGAACCATTATTTTTTCAAGATGCAAGAACGGTAAAAACATCATTCTCAGTCATTTTTATTTTTAAAGTAGTTTTAAAGTAATGAGATTTTGGCGCAGTTTATATCTTTCTTGCATCTCGAAAAAATATTGGTTCTCGTAGTTCAATTTGCGATTGATAAAATTCGAGGTTTCCCAAATTACGTGAAATTGCCTTTCCAGAAGGCTTTTTCAAGTCTTAAACCTTGACTCAGAAAAAAGTGAAGAGAACGATAGAAAATTCAATGCTGTTTCCAACGGTCAAATTATCGCGGCAAATTAAAGGAATTATGACCAATTTAATGACGTAAGGTCAAAATCACGGGGAAAACGCTGCAAATCATTGCTCAAAGGTTTATTATTTTCTGTATAGAGCACCCTTCTGTATAGATCACTGGTTCTCCATCAATAGCACCTACCGCCATCTGTATTCTCCCTTGACCTCCCCTCTCAAATTTCAGCTTCCTGCGTTCAATAGGATTGAAAATGGCTTCGGAGCTCACTCAGCTGATCAGTGATCTGAAGAGTGAAAAAGATCTCCTCGAATGCTGGAGACGCCTGGAAGAGCAATTCCATTCAATAGGAGTAAAAATGGTTGTGGAGCTCACTCAGCTGATCAGTGATCTGAAGAGTGAAGAAGATCTCCTTGAATGCTGGAGACGCCTGGAAGAGCACTACCATTCAATAGGAGTAAAAATGGTTGTGGAGCTCACTCAGCTGATCAGTGATCTGAAGAGTGAAGAAGATCTCCTTGAATGCTGGAGACGCCTGGAAGAGCACTTCCATTCAATAGGATTGAAAATGGCTTCGGAGCTCACTCAGCTGATCAGTGATCTGAAGAGTGAAGAAGCCTTTGAGCAATGATTTGCAGCGTTTTTTACCCACCAACGTTCTTTTTACCTACCAACTTTTTTTTACCTACCAGCTAGGTACTACCTACCACACCATACTGGCTTCACACCTTCACAATCAAGTTTATTAGAAAAAAACGTCTGCCAAGTTGGGTGGGCAGTATAGCTTCCTCACTCATTGTAACATGGACGTATAGAATCAGTTGGCGAAAACTCGGCGCTGCGCGCCTCGGCGGGGGCTTCGCCCCCTGCACCCCCGGATGATTTCCGCTTAGAGCCTAATGGCTAAAATGTGACATACCTTGAAAAGGTTTTTGCTCCCTCTCCCTCTTTATCTTTCTTCCACTGTAATATTTAAGCTCACTCAGCTGATCAGTGACCACTCAGGCACCTTTAGCATTCTCCATTGACCCGCCCTCTCAAATTTCAGCTTCCTGCGTTCAACAGGAGAGAAGATGGCCTTGGAGCTCACTCAGCTGATCTGTGATCACTCAGGCGCCTTCAGCATTCTCCATTGACCCGCCCTCTCAAATTTCAGGTTCCTGCGTTCAACAGGAGAGGAAATGGCCTTGGAGCTCACTCAGCTGATCAGTGACTACTCAGGCACCTTCAGCATTCTCCATTGACCCTGCCTCTCAAATTTCAGGTTCCTGCGTTCAACAGGAGAGGAAATGGCCTTGGAGCTCACTCAGCTGATCAGTGACCACTCAGGAACCTTCAGCATTCTCCATTGACCCTGCCTCTCAAATTTCAGCTTCCTGCGTTCAACAGGAGAGAAAATGGCCTTGGATCTCACTCAGCTGATCAGTGATCACTCAGGCGCCTTCAGCATTCTCCATTGACCCGCCCTCTCAAATTTCAGGTTCCTGCGTTCAACAGGAGAGGATGTCAAGCATATTTGTCGTCAAGCATATGATAAATCATAGCGCTACTTTCCTGTCGCTTTTTCCTCTCGCTTTTTACTGTCGATTTTTCCTGTCGAAATTCACGTTTGCGCATGCGCACTCGCTCCTATTGGTCCGAAGGTGCTGAAATTTATAGGGGACCGTCTAGGACCTAATCCGCACAATCCCTGAAAATTTCATCAAAATCGGACCACAGGTTAGTATAGTTTTGCCCGGGACAAGGATTGACCACAGACAGACAGACAGACCGACAGACCGACAGACAGACAGACAGACAGACACGGAACCAAAATTGTTCGGGAAGCTCTAAAACGCAAAAAGCAAGTGGAAATTTTAATTTCGGAGGACATTTTTTTTTTTCACTTCTTTCACGAATACAAAGCTTCCCTACCTTCGGTAGTGAGGAAGCAAAACTAAACGCTTCACACTCGATTGGAAAAATAGAAAGCTTAATATGGAAATTTGATTACTGGTTACGCAGTAGGCAAAAGTGTATACAAATCGAAGAAATGAACAGCGATCGCATTTTAGTCCGGTAAAATTTGAATGGAGATTAGACCTCTTTTGCGATTCACACTCATGATTCTGTTTTATCGAAGGAAAACCTTCAAGTACTCGTAGGGACCGAACGGTTCGTCCTACAAAGCTCCGGGTGGTCTCAAAAATTTTTAAAAATACTATTTAAAATTGGTGAAAAAACGATACCTTTATTTCGAGAGTTTTCGAGCTAGGGCACTCTTGAAAATTTCAACCCTTAATTTTCACCCCTTAGAAGTGACCTACATCAACCAAAAGCTTCGCGGCACAACTAGACCCCAAATGGAGCCCATATACCAAATTTGAACCAAATCGGTCCAGTGTTGCTAAGAAAAGTGCCGCGTACGGCGTACGGCGTACGGCGGACGGACGGAAATTTTTTTATTCGATTTTCGTATTCTACGTACCTTGAAACGTAAAACATCAAATTTTGAGGGGGGGTTAAAATTTTTTTTTCTTGCTCGATTCCAAAGGCTTATTATTGAAAATAATAAACCAAAATTCAAAATGAAATAACTCGGAAACGAAGCATCTTTAAAAAATTTTCTACGACGAACTTTTTGTTGCAAATTAGTTGTAGAATCGATACGTGCTGGATGAAATACTAGTTAGGGTTACACCCTGTATAGTTAAAGGTGGTTTAGTTTGAATTTTAGTCGTGAACTATGTTGGAATATCGTTGTAGCATTTCTTGTACAATCATGATCTGTTCGTACAATTTGATTTGTTGTCGTCGTCTATTAAAGGTAGAAGAGAATCAAGTGCGAATGGAATGTGAATTTTCTTTGATATGGATCAGATGCAGTTAGTTTTACTTCGTCAAATCGTCGGTCAAAATAAAATACTTCCCTATTTATCGTCCGCAACATCGGCGAGAGAATGAGAGACCCACCCTATTCTGGAATGTGGCCAGGAATAGAATAATATCGGAATCTTATACTCTCGAAGCCACAGGGAATTCTGATAATATTACCCTGGTTCCCCGTAGATCAAACGTTTTAATGATTAATCTCACCACAACTGTATTTTCTTCATCACTTGTTTAATTATTTATTCATTTACGGGCAAGACTAATCACATTATGAACGTCATTATGAACGTCATTCTAGAGAGGGTTGAAAGGGGGATAAAACTCTCTAAGAAAAACTCTTAAATATATTCTCCTCGTCACTCCATGTACTACACGTAGATTTTTAATTTTCCCTCATTAGTATTTACCATTTGGACTCTATACATACCTGTACGCACGGGGTATGTTTTGAAGATGTTATGAGTCCATTTTCATGTTCTACTCGTCTCCACGAACCCATAGAGTACCCACTCGGCTATTGCATTTTTAAGTACAATGACAATAAACAGTTTTTAATTATATAAATGAGTTATTTACATACATTTGACCTATTGTACACGTACAAGCCTGGGAAATATCACTATCTCGCTAATATTCTATGTAGATACATTCTCACGGAAGGCTGTGATTTTGATGACGAAATAAAGTTTTAAATGTCTACCTTGATTGATAACTTACCTGTGACAAAAGAAGTCAGTCAAAAAATCTCAAAAGCTTGTAAACTTGATGAAACTACTCTTAACCCTTATCTTGGCAAGCTATCAAATTTTTGGAATCTTTTTTATTTTTATTCTTTTTTCTACTTTCTTAGGCTTTTAATAGAATTGATCAGATTTTTAAATATCTTTTTTACGTTTAGTACGTTTTGTACACGTATTGTGCCACAGGTGACCCACTGTCAAGATAAGGGTTAAGCTGACAAATTACGCCCCGAATGGATTACCTAAATCTTGATAAATAGGAGAGATTTTTGTCGATTCACTGGTTAAATATTAACCAATATATTAGGCAATGTGACATTCATGCCAAATATGTCAAAAAATATCGAGGTGACAACGTGAAAAACATACATTAAATGTATGTTCATTAAATGTATGTATGTACATTAAATGTCCACCAAATTTTGGTGGACAATGTTCAACTTCCGGCTCGGGCCGAAGTTGGTTGTAATGTTCTAGACCAGCGGTTCCCAACTGGTGGTCCGCGGAACCCCGGGGTCCGCGAGGTATGGCTGAGGGGTCCTTAGGATATACAAATTAAATACATGTATATATTTGCAGCTTCTGAACGTTGACTTCTGCGTCTGGCTTCATATGACAACTAACGCTAGCACACTCTAGTTTGGCTTTATATATTTCAGAGGTGTCAGTTACTGCTATATTGTTAGTTATTTATTGCTAGTGCTCACAGAGTACTGGAGACAAGTTAGTGCTGATGGAGTTTGCTAGTGCTAGTGCGGTCCCTGACCGAGTTGTTTACATGTGTGATTTTGTGCAACATTTTAGTGATTGAAAAGCTTTGTTTTTCACGGAAAGTTAATTACGCGTACGTTATGGACCGTTGGTTAAAATTTGGATCGATAAAACGGCCTAGGCATACAGACGAAGAACGAGAAAATGCTTTCGATGTTAAAGTTGATAAGTCAGTGACTCTCGAACCGAACTTGCTAGTATCTCTTGAACCCAACTCGTCGGCGTCTCTAGAACCTTGAAAAATCTCTGTATTTTCACGAATAAATCCTAAGTTTTATAGCATCAGTTTGATTTATTTTTTCACATATTTTGGTTCTTTTTAGGTAACTTTAGATAGTGGGGGTCCTCGTCATTGATGAAGGGGTCCTTGAAAAAATGTAGTTGGAAAACGCTGTTCTAGACGAATCAGAGCACATGCAGATGGTGATCTTGCGGAAAATTTGAAGCTGTAAAGCTTTTCCATCTAGTCAGAATCGATCGATGTCTTTTTATACAGGGTATTAGGGTTATGGTGTTTAAAATCGTTTCCCCAATGCAGAGGATCACCAAAACCTGATTGACGGATCTTAACTCCGCCGCCGCAGCTGCTGTTAACCGTCACCTACGACAGATTAAACTGCATGTCAACTTGTTCAACTAATCAGTTAAATCGACCAGGATGTGAAGCGGATCAAGAACAAACTGTCTTGCTCCCCAGTTGGTGCCCGGCGCCATCGCTCCCCAATAGCGGTGATGAATATAAATATTTGACTTGTCGCGCTTCAACTGGGAAGGACAGGCGGGGGAGGGTTAAACTCGCAACTGCCGTCAGCCGTAATCAATAGCCCTTAAGCTCTGAGCGTTATGTCGGGAATTTAATTCCACGATGACAAAACGCTATTTGATTTATTTATTTTAGGTCTGACGGCAGAAGGCTGTATTGGCTGACGTTCGACCGTTTATTAAATGATTGTTTCCGGAATCATCGTTCCATATATTTTATCCACGCTGATTCTTTAGAAACTCTGGTTCTATGTCATGGATTTCCCATTCTTCATGTTTCAGCAGTCTGCACTCGTCAATTCTTCCAATAGAACTATGTTCGAATCAAGATGGATAATATAAACCCAACCCATTCAGGTGCATGGCGGAATACTCGTATAAATGGAGCTTCAAAAACGCTGCAAATTATCACACAATAGTTTATCATTTTTAATAATAGATAGGTACCTCAGCAAAGAACACAGCATTCCAACCAGCAAACATTGTTATAGGGATGGGTATCGATACTCGATATTTCAAAATATCGATACTTTCGTACCGATACTCGATATTTTAGTATCGATACTGCACTATCCGATATTTTTGAATATCGATACTTTGGATCCGATATTTCTAAATATCGAATATCGATACAGTTCTCGCGGAAAATTCAACATAATGGCTGAAAAATGAAGAAGATAGATAGGCTTTTGGGTCATTACTCTTTGGTTGCACAAATAACGTTTATATCATGGAAAAAATCACTCTGCTTGGTCTCTTAATAGTGAAAAATGAATAAAAGTTGTTGAAAAAATTATTTTTCATGAAAAAATTTAATGATATTGATAGATTGTGACACTAAAGTATCGATACTCGATATTTTAAAATATCGATACTCATGCCCAACGATACTTGGGATATCGATACTCGGATACGATACTGTATCGATACAAAATATCGATACTTTTATTACGATACCCATCCCTACATTGTTATTCTACTTTTGTGGGTGCCTTCCATACAAAATTTTGATTGTTGGTTGTTAGCGAAACACAAAAGGTTGACATGGAATTCTGATTGGAGAAACAAGGAAAGATTTCTTTCGATCAGCTGATATTTGGTCCACTTTCGAGAGAAAACGTTCGTGTGCGATTCGCACCCGTGTTTCTGGCTCACCAGATCCATTCCTCAACCCTTCAGTACTGTGGTCGCGTCATAGTGACCCAAGTAGCTGCTCTGCCCTTTGTTATTTGTACCTGAATTGTTGATTCCCCCTCTCCTCCCCCTTTATCATCAAGCTCATTCGTTTCCTCATTTAAGTTCATCTTTGGACATTGTGGTATGTGTTATTCCCAAGAGAATGCAAATGAGGCCCGACCATAGTACTTATGTTCTGTTCACAGCCACCGAATCAGGCGTATTTTCCCTTTTTCTGACAACGGAGTCATTTCTTTGCTGGTAAATTGCAAAAATAATAACATCAATGAGAAGAGGAGTAAATGGGAGGTCCGCCTTGATTTATTTTATTTTATTTTTTTTTAAAGATTTTTAGTCGAAAGTAGACTACATCCTGAGAATTTTGGTACCAACCGCGACCTTCTAGGGTGAGTACATCTGTTTCTATGATTTTTCAAAGTTCCGACCGTTTATGACGTCACGCGCCCCTCTCGCCTGGGCGGGACCCCCCAGCCCACCGTGACGTCATAAACGGTCGAAACTTTAAAAATTAATAGGATAAGATTTACACACGCTAGAAGGTCATGGTTGGTACCAAAATTCTCAGAATGAGGTCTACCTTAGATTAAAAATAACAATAAACAGTTTTCCCTACCCAGGCGCACACCCTATTCAAACAGAATTATGTCCTCAAAGATGATGATGAGATTATAGTATTGATTGGGCTGCTGATCATGTCTGGGGTGTACAAGACTGCTCACACTTACACTAAAGATTTATGTATGGAAATAAAGGCGTATTTCAAAATGTTATTGTTTCTCCTCTTGGTGGTTTCGTTCGTTTCATTCATCATTGACCTCATAAAAAACGTCATAGAAAATTCATTAATAAGGTAATAAATTACCCTCACTGACGAACGGTTGGCCCCAAAGAACTCTGGGGTGTCATACAATTCTTTAAAATCTTTCCCCCACTTGTTACCCCTCTTTTGAGGACTAAACTGCTCAACTTCGCTTCATGTTTTAGATACCAAATACGATTTGAAGGCACCATGGGAATGTAAAGAAATATTTCCACTCCATTTGACGTTTGAATTTAATTTTTGTACGTACTTATTCACCAGGTTGGGTGAGCAGTGTATCTTCTATAGAATGAAAAATAGAAATGAAACACTTATATTCTTCCATAGAAATGAAAAATATACATGATTTAAAATTTTTGATTTATGCAAAGGAATCTACTTACCTTAAGTATTTTACCTATTATGAAATATAAGATCTTCCATAATAAGACGATTTTTCAAGTTGTCAAAACACGAACGATAACTCGTCCTCGATTTTGTTGATGTATACGTGATCACTTTCTTAATTGAGCGGAATACCTACTATGAAAATCAACCCACACATTTGAAGGAAACATGAAATTTCGAGTCCTGTTTGCCGGATTACATACAGACGGAAATGACAAGTTTATAGACCTACACAGCGCGAGTGAACGTTTCAATTTTACTGTGAAACCTATCTTTTTTGGCCACTTGCGTCACCATTTTTGTAACAGAAGCTCGGAGAAAATCATGCATTTTCTGTTAGAGTCGAAAATTAGACAATTTGCAACTGGGAATACCGTTAAAGTTCGGGAGAAGTTGAGATGAATCATAATAATTCCAAATTATAAATAGCTCACTCCTTAGAAACCACCATTCCAGTTGCAGGTAACAATTCTAGGTATAAACTTAATCGAGATGACAATTGAGTGAAAGAGCGTATTAATTGGTTCTCAACAAAGCTGTGTCAATGTGATGCATTTTAATGAACATGGTAATCAATTATGAATTCTACTTTCCCCCTCAACAAATGGGTCACACATCAGGGAACGATGGGTAGAAGCTGTATTAATTTATGAATTCACTTAGGTAAATATTCATGAAGCAGCAGTCCCAATCCCAATATATAAAGCATGAAGCCGGAGCACCGTCGTTCGCCAAACAACCTCAATAAGGATACGGGAAGAAGGGAGAAGGAAAGCCGATCGATTGAGATAATAGTAATTGTTATAGGAACCGGAAGGTCTAAGATGATCATGAAACGTCTACTTACAGGTTATTTATTATAAAAGACCCATCTAAGCACAGAAGGGGCCTCCTCTTGGTGTCTTAGAAGGGACAAGGGACCATAAGGACGGTCCGGCGTCGCATTTCATACACTATGGAATCTCCAGGGCTGGGAACGGGTGCGTTACGGCGATCTAATGCCGATCTTGGAGTGCCCTGGAGGGTCGGGAGGAAATGTGGTGGATGAATCATGGAGTGTCCTACCAGGGTTGAACAAGAGGTAACGGCGTATCTAACAAATAATGGCCCCCGTATTTCACGTGATGGTTTTTAGAACTTATTCACCCGTAGGTTCGACGGTAACAATCCGGACTTTGCCTTCTGACTTCCCAGTACAAATTGTTTTCCTTATACAAATGTTTTTGCATGGATTTGGCGAGGTAGAATACGTTTTTCAGGAATAGGGTTGCAGAGATTCAGCAATTGACAAAACCGAAACAATTTGCAAAAAAAAAAAAAAGTATCCAAAAAGGCCAGGAAGAAGATTGGTAGAAGGAATGCATTGAAGATTTCGCACCATCCGGGAAAGCTCGCCCAGAGGGAGGCAGGAAGCATAGTAAGTCTGATTCAAATATTAGAAATGTAGTTCTTCTGAAGGTTGACAATGCAGCAAGAGTGTTAGGCGTTCAGCAAAAGTTTTAATTTCAGAACAAGATAGATCCACTAGGCGCTTGAAAAAAACGGTTGAGACGATGCAGTGTTCAGACTTTGTATCTGTTGTTGGAGGGTCAGGAAGCAGTAAGAGGTAGCAATCTGCCACTGAGAGAAATTGGAAATATTTAGTCAACTTTGGTGAGAGAGTGATATTGATATTTTATTTTTTCGTACTGTAGGTACATATATGTACATAGTATATGTCGAATAAATTATTAAAGCATTTTTCGACTCTTAACTACCCATCTAATATCAACAAGAAGGGCAAGGTATCACCAATAATTATAATTAGGTGAAAAATTCAACAACAAAAAGCTAGAACTATGAAAAACAAGGAGGAACAGGAACTAAGCGAAATAGGGACTCGTGTGATTGGTACTCCCAGGAACAAGGTGTGTGTGGAGCGCTACCGCACCGGCCGGCCCGGACCCACCCACCATTGTGGCTCTAGGGGCCACCAATCCAATACTGGAGAGGTAGCCCTACGAACAGCACGGTCTCCCGCAGAAGCAAACCGCAGACAATAAAAGCGCCAAGGTGGCCGCCCCTAGGCCGGCCAAGAACCCCGGTCCAACGCTCGAAAAACGCAACACAATAATCACACACACCCATACAATTAAACACAATCACAGAAATTCCAATCATCATAGTCAAACAAAATCACAGCCAGGCAAAGAGATCACATATTGATTATGCTACAAAACTAAATATGAAATAATAAAAATCGTGGCAAGCCAGAGTACTCGGTATATTCTTCTGCTGGATAAACTTGGAACACAATAATAGTTACTAATAGTATTCATTGACATCGTGCCCACATACAGTATACTGAGATAATAATAAATATAATAAATTATTTAATAAATCTGAATAAAGTCAATAACATGTTGGTTCAATATCACATGGCCAGCCGGTCAAATTTTCAAAATTAAAATCTAAAGATTCCTCAACAGAGTAGAATGCCTCTTTTTTCAAAATATTTGTGATAAAATTAATAAATTTGGTTTGGGACATTTCTTGCTATCTGATTGGCATTGTATTATATCATTTTTGTGGGATGTCGGTGACAGTCCACAAAAACCAGTTGCCATGAAGTAGGTACCTACTAGTACTATCTAGTGTCAAGTTTAGTAGTGCCGATCTAGTACTATCTAGTTTAGTAGTTTAGTGGGGCCGATCTACAAGAAAATGTAGCAGCCACAAAACATTGCAGTCAAATAGTGTGTCAAATTTGTGCAATTATAATGAACATGTACGTATAGCTAATCTATTATATCGTATCATCAAGATGCGACTCGCAGCTCCAGACAGTCCCGAAATGTCACTCGATCTCCGAACAGGAGATCATTACTCAGGAGATCGTTACTCCCTTATGACAAATTATTGAGTACCTACTTACCAATTTCAATCCTGGTACACCCCAGAAACTTCCATAGAACGCCTAAGAACTGAGAGAGGAAGTGAAGTTTTCGACTAATTAGCGGCAAGAGAAGCTAACTAGTTGGTTGAGAGAGGAGGCGGCTAATATCTCAGAAAGGATCAAAGACCCTCGTTGGAGATGGATGAAGACGGGAACCTACTGGAAGAGCGGACCTCGCCTTCAGTATCACGAGAGTTGTTTCGGGGTCGACTGTATATTCCGCTTTAGCAAAGGATTTTGCTACATACTACACACAGCATAATTCATGGGATTCCTGGGATGTTGAAGGAGCTTCAGATGGGGCGAGAAGTCGTGGAGCTTATCCCGTCTACTGGTCCGATCCGTAAGCAGAGGAATCCGGATAACGGGAGGTAATGGGTTTCTGGGTTCATCAAGGGGAATAGTAAAATTCATGTTGCCCCCATCCCTCCTACTAAGTTGTTTCCATTTGTGATCAGAAAAAAAGGCGATTGGACAACTGTAGCCTAATGAATCTGTCCTCTCTCACAAGTTTTGTAACCTTGAATAACTAAGTGCTACACAATCGAAAACCAAAATTTTCCAATTTCAGCTATTTACTGATGGTAAAGCTCCAATAATGCTAAAAAGACATGTTACTTCCTCAGCATACAATACTTGTTTTGTCTAGTAAAAGAAAAAAGAAATTTTTTTTATCGTTTGCCGGTTGATATTGAAAGAACGCCTCATCGAATGGGAAGTCCTGTAGAATGCATGCATTACCTAAACAATAAGTTTTGAAATCTCTGTGAACTTAGTCCTGCAATATAATTTACGGCGATGATTTGTCACTCTAGGTTGGGTTTCAATTTATTTTATTAAGTTCATTGAGTAGATTTCAAAGTATCAAACACCAAGTAAGGACATCCATCATTGAACTGAAGGAGCTCGAAAAATTAAATCAGGTTTCTAAACATTGAACGTATACGGAAGAATGACATATGAGCCTCCAAGAATTTTTCCCCTCCAAAAAAATCCGTTTTGGGGAAAACGCGTGTAGGGAGGGGTCGGTAAAGAGGTCTTCGGAAAAAAAGGGTTTGAAGGGCGTTTCCCTCACCTTGTTACGAGTTCAACTTTATGAAATATTCAGCTAAGTCCCACTCCTTTATCTGCACACCTGTCAGAACTGCCAAACCCTCTCGGTAGAATTCTATTATCCCTGAAAAGGTGGCTACTTTTAACGTGTTATTTTTCCTCGCTTTCCCAGCAGTTATTTTTCTCTAAGTTGTCGTTTCCATAGTGTTCCTCTCTCCACTTTTTTGCAACTCGGTCGATGTTCGTCATCTCTCACTTTTTTACAGGTACTCCGGAATTGAACCAACTTGAAATAATAACTGAAACGTAATAACTTGACATTTCAATGTCCCATTTCCCATGAAAAAGGTAACAGGCCTCAACAAACAACCAACGAGTATACTACTACATCATATTGATAAAACTTATAATCTATAATACCAAACTAATAATAAGTTTGCTTATGAATTGCTTTTTTTCTAAATCGTATAATTTTCAGAAATGAGAGGGAGTTGAATTTCCCAATGAATCTCTGCTACACATGTATATAAACAGGAAGGTGAACATATATTATATGTTCACCTTCCTGTTTATATACATGTGTAGAAATATATTATATTATGTGTTTTGTATGTCCCAATTATTACGAATCGGTAGTTCGCTAAAACTGGTAGGAACTCATTATGGTAATAAATTACGTGTCATTCATTATTACTCAGTCGCTTACCGAACAGTTGGTGAGGCATCGATTGGATAACGTCGGACGTAATAAGACGGATCCAGACTCCAATAGTAGAAGGGGAATTGCGGTTTAGCAGAAGACGTAAGCTGTGGAATGGGGAAACGAAGAAGCAGCAAAGAGGAAAGACGGATGAATGAGTAGAAAGAGAGGGATGGAGGAGGAACCTCAAGAGTAGAATAGCGGTTTTAGACTGAAGCAGCCAAACCAAGTCGGGCATTAATCAGGTGGAAAACCCAACGCCCGAGAAAACCCATTCCAACGGTGCAAGAGCAACAAATGCTCTCGGTAAGCGAGCCCTATTCAGTAATGGAAATTGATAGAAGAGGCCGTCAAATCGTTTTTAACGTGGAGAGGAACAAATATAGTGTGATGAAGAATTAGTAGCAATGACTGGAGAGAACATGAGATTGGCACTGGTTGTTTTGTACGAGCAATAATGATTGATACAACAAAAGTCGCGCGGGATAATAAAAAGTGTTTACTGAGAGGTTTTTGGAGTACCTGGGTACTTACACGATTGAATACATTCAACATTTTTCATAATCGTCGAGGATGTTGTTGTAACCTGTAAATAATGTGCATTTGGGTACAATCCGTGTTTATTTTGTTGTGTTCGTGGTCCCTTGTGGTTTCTGCATTTGGAACTCAGTGTAATGGGTCCGTCGGGAGGATCAGAGTGAACCAAGCTATGAATTTTGCTCAGTCCTTGAAAGGTTGAATGAACTCGGAGGATTATAAAGGTTGAACCAATCCAAATTTGATCCCATCGGGATTGACTGGCTAAACGCACTACCTGACGAATACATTTTAGAATTGTTCCTAAATCCTTTCAGCATCGATATGGTGCACGAAGCCAACATCTAAAGAGGAATTCTTATCCATGGTCTTGCCAACTGGAAACAGAGAAAACCCGATTTATTCAATACTCCATCTACAGTAAAGGTGAAGGCCAGCCTGGCAGGGCGCTCTAACTGCATACACAGAAAATACATAGAAAAACACTACCTTATGTGTTTCTAGTACTATGGAAGGAAACATTCGAACTTGATGCAGTGGTTAAGCTTCTTGTGTTATTAGGTTGGTATTGAAGACAGGCAATGTAACAGCGGACAGTAGTGTTCCAGTAGTAGGTAGTACTTGTCTAGTGCGGCTCAATGAATTTAGTGGCCATATTTGTGCGTCTATTTGCTCATATCGATACCTTAAAGCACAATGGCGCAACGTCCATCCATGTTCCACATTTATTTTTTATTTTGTCTTTTAATTTCAGAAAAACTCAACTATTATTGACTTTCTTGATGATTATGGCTTGAAAATTTCATGGAGAAATTAAAGAGTTTAGTGTAATAAGCCATTACTTTAGGAATCTTGCGTTGGTTAAAACTTATTTTGCGCTTTTCTCAAAATCAGTTTTTGGAGATTAGCGCCTTTGTGCTTTAAGGTATCGATATCCAAGCCAGGAATGAGCCATGATTGGCTAAGTCCGCTCCAGGAGAAGCTTTGAGCAGCTTCGTCCTCGAGTGGGTCATGTCGCCCATTGTCCTGCACGGCCAAGGCTGAGGTTTCCCCAAAATTCACGTCGACCTGGTTTCATAATAAAAGTGTGTTTATATTGAAAATACTTCCCAGACTATTGATTATCAGCATTGGCTGCAATAACATACACTACATCACATCACAGCTGTGGCCGAGCGAGTTCCGGCATGTGTTTCTGGAGACGAGACTCGGACCGGTTGCGGGGCCGTGAGTTCCAGTCTCGCCTCGCGAGCATATTTTCGGGTAAGCTGGTCGCAGTTCCCCCTCGTCCCAACCCAGAGCGGTGACGCCAATGGGAAGCCATGAGCTGATGGTGCTTACTTTACTTTACTTACTACTTTACTACATCAATGCAATGAGAACCAATTTTAGCTAGAAGAAAGTGGACCGATGATAACGAATGGGAACTACTTCTATGAGAAGGAACTCAGAAAATATAGATGAAGAGCTGTGAGGACTACTTCATAACTCAGGCGTATCTCATACTGGTTACATACCCAGCAACGTCTCAATGCAGCTCTTTCAGGTCTCAGGAAGTTTGTCACGAAATACTGACAAGATAGAAGGCGCGAGACAAGGTTTGAAATACGATATGAATGCCCCTTGCAAGCTTTTCTCCTTTCCATCGTCGTGATTCCTTGCCTATTCAGACATGATGCAGGAGAGAGGGAGCCGAAGAGAGGCCGTTTATTTCGAATCCCCCCACCTCCGCAGACAGGAGCGGTAGTGTTCCTTCCAAGGTGAATATATCACTGACGCGAAGTGATGGTTACAGCCTCCATTCCCAGACCCATCACTGCACTAGGGGGTTTCCTATTCGGTGTGGGGAGACAGGAAGCAGTTTCGAGGTGATAGATGCGTTTGGGTGGAAAGTTCTTCAATCCACCCGTGGAAAGTGTTGGAGGTGTGATGAAAATACCTACAGGTTTTACTTGCTTCCTTCCTTCAAAACCTGTCAACGGTTTTCAAAAAATAAGTTATGATCAATATTTTAAGAATCAAAATTACACGATTCGGCGACCGAAGGCAATTCTAGATAGAGATGTGTCGGGAAAGTTAGAAACAAAGATATTTGTACGTTTGCAGGTCAGACTGTACATTTCTTACCTTGTACAGATTTCTTCAGATTGTAAAGAGCTTTACATCGATGCTTATACTGAAAAGAAATCCGTTGATCTTTTAAGCCCTACAACATCATTTTGGCAGTAAGTAGGTATAAGCTGACTTGATACCATGATCGTTTTAGAAGTTCCAAAATGTAGAAAGCGGGATTGAACGTCTGTGCTTCTTGATTTGGGAGGATGGCTCTATCGATACAATTGTTCATCGTTAGAGATAATTATCCTCGTATTATCCTCTTTGAACCTCTTGTTGAATAGTATTATTAGGGTTAGGAAGTATTTCGCCAGTTATCTTATATCTTCATTTTTTTCTCGTCCGAGTTCACCTTCACAAGAACTTCAAATAATTATTTTGGTGAATTTAACTCAAGGTACTTAGTGATTTACCAAATACCCCAAACTACCTTGACGCGTTATAGAGTGGCATAACCTAATCAATACCAACTCACAACATTATGTCAGTTCATCTCGTATTTCTCTTCGCAACTCAACCTTTGAATCCTTCCCTTCCTCATAATTATCTCTCCCTCTTCCCCATCATATCCCGTTACCGTCCCTGGAGGTTAAAAGCTTCAACCGCGACAATAATCTCATTACTCTGCCGGAACCGTGGCGTCAAGTCTAACATTGCAACCAAGAGGGTGCCCAACCATTACTCCCAAAACCTTCGATGGATCGCAGGCTCTTTCACCAACCCGTAAACTGATGCTGTAAATTGATTAGAGAAAATTAATCAAATCTCTGGTAAATCGAAGGGTTGTGTTTTTCTTTCGCACCTCTCACCAGAAATTCTGTAGGGGGAGAACTGGAAGATTGATTCATCTCGAAAGATCGATTTCGAGAGGGTGGCGAGCGTGTGAAAAAACACGTGCAACTTGCTACACATTTGTCTGTAACCCCTGGTTTTCGAGTCGCAGACCCCACCCTAAAATCCATTTTCGGTTATTCGTAATTCGTGTTCGCTCGGGTACCATGATAAATTCGTCGACTGGGGGTGAAAAAAATACCGCATGACTGCTGGGTCCCATTCCATTATTCAAGATTACTCGGAAAAGGGTGAATCAATCTAGCTTGCAGGAAAGTGGTACACACAAATATTTCTGTCATGATTACTTTTTGATTGCCAAGTTGCCGTTCGTGCTGGGAACAGTGTTTTTCCTTACAAGTATTGACAAAATTATCATGCAGAAGGAACATCGTAATTTACTGGCTAAACATTAACGCTAATTGGACCATGGTGTCACTAGTGTCACCGAAAACATCCCTAGAACTCCACAGCTGTCCCGAGGTGTCTCTGGAATAACCAAAATTGAATTGCAATTTTAAATTTAATGGACAGCGGAATTTTTGTGGGCTATTTGAAGTCTCAAAATAGAGTTATGACAAAAATTTCCAAAGGAATTGTCATATCATGATTTTTTGACGTCCAATAGCTTACAAAAATTACAGTTCAAGAGCTGCAGCTCTGACCATTCATTTTCAAATTTAAATTTAAATCTAGTTGATCTGGTGACTCCTTGGGACAAGGTACATTCATATACAGACATAAGACTTTTTGGTGACTCTAGTGACACCATGGTCCAATTAGGGTTAAATGTGTAAGGTTGAATTCGACATTTCCATTTCTGTGTACGTTTTTGTATTTATTTTGTCCTTTTCTTTGGTCTAACCACCAAGTATTGTGACAAAAACTTATTTCAATTCGAACACGTACTACATAAATCCAGCTACAATTCCAATGTATCAGCCACATTTCTTGTACCAGAAATTTTGATAGCATTCAAACGCCCAGAAATGTTTGTTCAATTCCATTTTAGACATCCTCCCTCAATCATGGTAACGTCGTTTCTTTCATGATGTTGATAACGAAAAAAATAGCCACAGTACTGAAACGTACGAAGAGTATCTGCCAGGTGTGTTACTTAAATTCACCCCTCTCAATGATTTATAATTAGATACTTGGACTGAATAAAATATTGAACATTTTCATTTTTAATTAAATAAAATGTAAAATTTCCTTATAATAAAAAGCTGCATTTTCCGAACATAATTCAACAATATTCAAATGAAATTTACCATCTTTCAAATAGTTATTTCAATATCATCTCCCGAATAAGTTTGGATCTGTATGATTCCTGAAAAAGTATGATCTGCAGAAATTGGACCAATATCGTCGAATTTGGTTCAGAAAGGAACTGGTCAAAAACGTAACTTTGAACAGCTCCCGCCAGAACCAATATGGATGAGAGAATATCGATACCTTAAAGCACAAAGGGGCTATGTCCAAAAACGGAGTTTTGAGAAAAACTCAAAAAAGAAGTCATCATCAGTGCACAATTCCTAAAATAATGGCTTATTACACTAAACTATTTAATTTCTTCAAGAAATTTTCGAGCTATAATCGTCAAAAAGGTCAACGATAGTTTTGTTAAATTTGAGTTTTTCTGAAGTTGAAAAAAAAACTTAAAAAGTGGAAGATAGATGGACATAGCCCCTTTGTGCTATCGATATCTTTGTGGTATCGATATGGAAGTCTGAGACATGAGGTCTCACTGATAGTTGACCGAATCGCATGCATAAATATCCATCTGGAGAAAATCAGTACGTGCATCCACATACCACTCAACCCCATTGTCAATGCTGAACAAAATCTTCAGGCAGATAAGTATTATCCAATAGTAGTTATCAACGAGCTCATATCAGAATTGGTGTCCCACCCACCTCAATGCACTCTTCATATCCTAATGCTCTCAGAAATTTCGAAGCATATGAGTAAAATGTACACCAGATAACAAGGCCAAACGTACTCAGTGAACTCTATACTGAGCAATTAGCTTGATAAACCTGCCTCATCCATTCCAAATTTACCCAGCACATCCCCCAGACGTGTGTTATTCACTAGTGAAAATGCTCAATCTATAACCAAGTGTTAGCTAGTTCAGTGAACTCACCAGTGACTAATGCACCCCCCTGCTCTATAACTGCTCTATAACTGTTCATGTGTTACGCATGAATGGATTGTGCTTGTTCTTTATTCACATAGTGAATTTTAACAATATCAATAGAAAAGATACCATTCAGATAACAGATGATAATTCGTAATATCCATCGGGATTCTCTCCCAAGTCTCACTTCCCATAGACCAGAAATTCACCGAGTTGAAGAGGAATTTCGAAGTACGGTGAAGTATAATGGGAACAGTTTTACAAAATTTGTGGTCAACAAAAAAAATTTTCACGAAAAATCTTCATTATATTTTTAACCTGGGGTATGTGAGATCATTTATTTTGAAGGAAAGACTCTGGTTCCTCTCTAAACTTTGTCATTTTTCACCGGTTCGAAAACCATGGTTAACCACTCACCACGAAATAAACTGATCCGTCCAATTTATGCCATGAGCAATATGGTTTTTCTTCCTTGTAGAATTATAAGGGAGAGAAGATAGATTCTATCTGAAGGATTAGATTATCCTTCTGAAGGGAGACCATTTTAATTTCACTTTAAGCCCCGCAGACTTTGGATCTCATCAAGAAAATGGTCTCTAATGAAATTACAGGGGCCTTTTGTTGTGGTCTCGTTTTACCCGTTCACCCTTTTTAGTTCTATCTTTTCTCTTTTTCTTTAGGTTTTTTTTTATTCGGAATCTATTGATCTTTTGTTTTATCGAAGAGAGGGGCTGCAATGGCTTTTTTCCGTTCCTCTTGTCCCAACCAATAAACAATGACTAGTAGGAACCTAATAATTACTGTTACGGCCGTACTGGAACATAGACTAAAAAGACCTTTTGTAGAATAGAGGATTTTTACCTCTGAAAATGGTGGACCAGAGAGAAAAAAAAGAGGTGAATTCAATGATCGATTGGAGAGGAAAATCCTCCCGGTGAAAACGTGACTTACACAGCAGAAGTGATCTTTCTCTCGCAATAAAGATTTGTGACGAGACTCACCTGAAACATAATTAACAACATCATTATTAGCAAACTTCAATTTTACAATCGACAAAGAAATTCAAAATTTTAGAGATAATATGTAATAGAGAGTAATATGTAATATGAATTACAAACAGTGCTACAGTCCTATTTAGTATATACCGAGCCTATCATTCTCGAGTCAATCTTCTTCGTGCGGAAACTTGATAGTTCGGTCAATTTAGCAAACGTTCTACATATAGTTATGTTCATAACAATGAACATGCATATACAAACAAACAGATGTAGAACCAACATGGTTGAGATATATTAATTTCCGAAGACCGAAATAATCTGTATTTGCTGCACGAAAAACAGCGTTTTTTTCCAAAGGCCTGTGTGTAGCTTAAATCTTAGTAGAAAATTGATGATGGTCAATAAGTCGACAGTTTAGATCTTGATGAACAAAATAATATTCTTCAAATCATAAATGATCATTTAGGTACTTCGCTATAAGTATCTAAATTTGGGCCCTTTCACCTGTTTCCGTGCACTTTTCTCGGTGAGTACTCGACAAATTTAAATTTTTTAATTTGTCCATCTTACTAAGCTCTATCAACAGACGGAGGATTTTTTATTTTCAATAGTTTTATGTTTTTTTTCAAAAAATATAAAACCGGGTTTTTGGTAAATTATTTTTTTACCACAAACTCTCCAAAGCAAAATTATCCAAAACCCTCTCGTCTATCGACGTATTAGCAACGTACGAACAACACTTAAAAATAAAACATAGTCAAAATCAGTTGAATGGGTACAACAGAAAGTGCACGTAAGCATCAGAAAATGTTGTTTCGAGAAGAACGCGTTTTTTCTGAAAAAGAACAATTTTCGAGCTCGGTGGTTCACTACCCACCGCCTTCTAACTTGGCTGTCTAAGAACAAAGAGAAGAGGAATATGGTAAGGGTTTTTCAGTGTTACAGTAGTTCGTTTATTGCCGGTTTTTTTGACAGTTTTCAGGTTACCTACTAAAGTTTACAAGTTTTGATACACTAGCCAAACAGGAGGAAGGCGCGGTCTCTCTTGTGTACAGCGGGAGCGCAGCCATGAGATGGCCAACTTTGACCGCAATTATCTTAGGATTCAGTATTCGGAACAATAAATTATTATATGTCTAATTGCTCAAAATTGAATAAAGAATAATATAAAAAATTTTAAAAAAATTCTTCTCTTTTCTTTTTTTGGGGTGACTCTCTTTGAATATTACTGAACTTTTTCATCACTCATTTACGTATCATCAGATAGATTTAGTTTAAACTACCGTCAAAATAGATCGTTGTGTTTGTTCATAATTTCAAATTTCGTTGGGGAACATGTACTTCGAGTAAGCGATGGTCCAAACTGTTGGGATCTACGATTCAGACGAAAAAGTCACAAAATACAGGGGCTAGGTCACGTCGTGGAATTCCCAAAAAAATCTCGAAACTAAAGCCGAGTAAATCTCCGATCCCTCCCAAGCCAACTCTCGTTTCGATCCAACAATAAATTCTGAGGGTGAAAACCCCGTGGCGTTGTTGCTTCTACGAGTTATTGGCTTTGATTTCTCGAGGCGGGCAACGGAGTAATTGAAGTGAGGGATCAGCAAGGAGAGGGCATAGCCAGCGGTGGAGGAAGGTAAATTAAGACAGGGACAATATGTGACCCCAAAGACAACAAACTAAAATAGCAAGAGCCACGGCGGTGGTTCAGGAAAACTCAATTACAAACTCCCATCTGGATGGACCTTCTCGTGAAAGGGGAAATTCAACGTACGGTCTTTGTTCAGTATGCAGCACCCGTAGAGACCGATAGCAATTTAAGAGTATGAGCTAAGCCTTTTGTGGAAGAGGGGAGTAAAAATGTTATGCTTTTGTACATACTTCTCCTTATCTAAATGTACTCTCCGAGATTAGCTGGACCAAGAAGCGTTGGCACCAAACATGCGAATAAATCCATTGGCGTCAACTGTGGTAAAATCATGATGATATCGATAAGATAATTCTGGAGCCCCTAACTCCCTTAAAATGTGATAAAAATCGAGCAATCAGATCGAGAAAAATTGGTTTATAAGTAATTTCACACTTCAGCTTACACATACACATATACACAATTCGTAAGACAGTTTTTTTTTTTCAAAAATTGAACCACGATTTTGAGAAGTTATGTGGGGGACAAGGATTCAAAACTCACACAAAGATGTTTAAAATCTCAGAAATTTAGAATTCGAGTGGAACTTGATTCTGACGGTCCAATTCTTTCGAATTGTGCCCGTATACTGAGCATTACTTATCTGCGTAGTGAGGAAGCAATACGTACTAAAATCTGCTGTTGGAAAGACAATTTTGAGATTAAATTGATTAGCGAAACTTATTCTCGAATTAGGAACTGGCAGAGTTACTTTTGGTATTTTCAATTTAAAAAAAAATGCGAGCCAAGCAGAAGAATAATGGACGAGAGGTGCGTATCGTCGAAAATGAATAGTATTTGGTCGATTGTTACGAGGTCTTTTGAATCCTGACTATCATGATGTACGCCCATAGTGAATTTTAGATTTTGATTCCTCCTTAACTCACCACGTTATCACCAGAAAAGGTTTATTACTGATAGAAAGGTAGGGATGTCAACAGGACAGGAATTTGATGTCAACTCATGTTCTGGACTTTTCAATATTATTATTCGATAATATCGAATAATAATATTGACTGGTGCAATATTAATAATAAATTTACTAACAATAAATGACTGGTGCATTTACCCTATAATATAGGGACAGTTAAAGAGTGTCATCACTAATAATACTGTCACATTTCACGGGTGTTAGGTAACAGTTAATCGGATTTTCCTCCCTACACGTTATTAACCAATGAACAAAATGGCGTGATATTTAGTTCGATATGATTAAAATTAGAATTGTAATATTAGTTTGAAAGATATCGAAGATCACGATATCGCTTTTTTGACATTTTCATGTCTTTCATATGGCACATAAAGAAAAAATCGTCACGAAATTTGATGCGACGAAATTTGTTGCGACGAAATTTGTCCCAAGTCGCCACAATGATGATTATGACCATCAGAAGTGAAGTTGTTAGGTACTTTACAGGTAGGTACTTTACAGTTAGGTAGGTACTTTACAGTTTGATATTACCACATCAGCTGAGTCGAAAATTGAGCTCCCAGATCAGCTGAGTCGAAAATCGAGCTCCCAGATCAGCTGAGTCGAAAATCGAGCTCCCAGATCAGCTGAGTCGAAAATCGAGCTCCCAGATCAGCTGAGTCGAAAATCGAGCTCCCAGATCAGCTGAGTCGAAAATCGAGCTCCCAGATCAGCTGAGTCGAAAATCGAGCTCCCAGATGTCTCGGGAGGGAAGGGGGGGGCATGAAAATGTTTCAATGTGTTGCAGACTCGTATGCAAGCGTTTCCTAATAGATCTTCCGTTTAGTCCAATTTGAAATTTATTAGTGCATCTACCTAGAGAATAGAAGAACTAAAAGATTGCCACAAGAATCATCAAAATCGACCACTAATTGCCAAAGAAAAGTTGGAAAACCCTTTATTCACTGACTGAGACCCCCTTTATACCTTTTGGTAGGTCATCGCAAAAACACATTCTGTGTTAAAAATATATCATTCTCTCGTCCTCTCTTGAACGGAACTCTTTGCTCTCTGCATTCCATCCTCTGACAAGTCTCCAATTTGCATACTTTTAATTCGGAGTGAGAGGAGGAATCATAAAACTGTTGACGTTCGCTTTGCCTCGACAAAAGTTTAATTTAGCACGTTAACAATTTGAATCAGAATTCCCACATAGTAGTTGAAACTATTATACAATAGTTTCAATAGAGAAGATTTCATTGTTTATTCATTATCTTCAGCTAGCTGAAAAGCCTGCTAAAAGCAGGCAAAACATGAGCAGCAAAAACTCAGTGAATTCTACAAAATCAGATATTAGGTAGATTATTACACCTTAGATTTCTCTCCGAGCAATCTCTTGAGCAGAGAGGTACCAAGTTTTTTAATCACCAGTCGTTTGACTCTTCTTGTTCCGAGTCGTTGGACAGTTGATCGGATGACGTTGTTTGCAGGCCATCACGTTTCTATATGATACATATCAAGGTTTTGTGGTGATTAACTTCAGAACAGAATGGGTATATTAAGAAATAAATAATCATAAGAATTGATAAGCACCAGGTGAAAGCACCAATAGTGGACACTTTAAGGAAATTTTTGCATTGAATTCTCAATAGATATGACGGATTCTGTTTGAGAACGATAAACCTTCTTTTTTTACATTCTCCGACTCGTCGTCTTTTGATTCCATATCCAAAATCTCTAAATACTTCACTTTAAATATTTATAAATAATAATTACAAAAAGCCTTCTATCAGGGCAAAGTGGACACCAAAATTTCCTTTCGTTTCTATAGTGGACACTTTCTGCTTCTATAGTGGTCATCACTCGTAAACTGCCTTTTTCGAGGGATTTATGCTTTAAATGGGGTCTGTAGGCTAGGATATTGAAAAAAAATTGTTCAATTATAGAAAGTAATAGATTATTATCACATTTACAGTAGGTAGATAGGAAGAAAGTACAGATTTAACATGACTGTTTCCATCAAATTGATGAGGAAATCATTTTTTTTACTTCAGTCATAAATTTGTTATTTACAACTGGAACAGGCTGTTGGTTTACATTTCAAGGTACGTAGAATCCAAAAATCGAATAAAAATTTGGCCGTCCTCCGTACGCGGCACTTTCCCCACTTAGCGTAGAATGATTTTGATGAAATTTGGTATGTGGGCTCCATTTGTAGTCTAGTTGTGCCCCGTAGATTTTTGTTGATGTAGGTCACTTCTAAGGGTTCAGAAACACTAGTGTGAATCGCCAAAGAGGACTATCCCCGTTCAAATGTTAGCTGACCGAAATACGATCGATGTTTTTGTTCGAGTTGGTTGGAGGTAACAATGGCAAAACCGTGTTCTTTGCAGACGAGTGATCTATATAGAAAAAGAAAAAACCTTTGTGTAATAATTTGCAGCGTTTTGCAGCTGTAGCCAATGGGGTGCCAATTTTGACCTCTATATTTAATGCTCTATACATCTCCTCCTCATCATACTGCCAGAAACTACTACCTGAAGCCATTTTCCAAAAGAAACATACAAAAAACGATAGCAATACGAACTAGAAAATGCACGAACCATCTGTATGATCACAATTAGACTTGTTGTTTCAATAGTGGACATTTGTGATTCAAAAGATGACACCCCCTGTCCACTATTGGTCCCCATGACAAGAATGATCCCAAATTATCGTAGCATATACAGCTGTATATTGAGAACAGTCTGAACACAAAAAAAACTCAGAATAAAAAATCATTCATGTTTCAAAAGTGGACACCCAGTGTCCACTTAATGAACATTGGTTGTTTAGTGTTTGTTAAGTGGACACAAGGCCTAAATGCTTACTCAGGATAATTTACAAGAAATCCTTCATGGAAACTAATCTATACTATCTACTTGAACGTCACAAAAAACCAGAAGTCGCTCAAGCAATTACAAATTCCAAAAATACTGTTGCAACATACCTATCTCCTTACGAGGTTCAGCAGCAAACATCACGTGCGAGTGACAGACCTCAACTACGCCATTTTAAAGGGTTATTATTCTTTCCCATGATGCTCTGGAGTATCGGTAGTTCTACAATAGCTTCATAGATGGTATAACCTACAAATTCTATGCATTTCAAAGTAGTTGGACGTCTATTACTCTTATTTTTCACATTTATGCAAGCAAGTGTCCACTATTGGGACAGTGTCCACTATACCCCCATTTACCTTATGTTTATTATCACAAAGTTTCCATTCGGATAATATCAAAATTGACAAAACAATTTCTGAAAATGTTCAGTTTTATGCATCATTTCACAATTTATTTTTAGTTTAATATCTATTTTTAATTTTCAGTGGCTCAAATGTATTACGACCATTAGAAGGAACTATAGGTTTACTAGTACGTAACATCAAATTGGGGAGACCAGTTTCTGAAAATGTTCAGTCTCATGCACCATTTCAAAAACAACACTCAAGTTACTTTAGACACGTTCATTCTCGACTTTTTCGAACAATCGATGATGAAAACAAGCCTCTGAAGTGGAAATTTCTTCCGAGTAAACCAACAAGTTTCGATAATTTAAACGTTCATTCTTGACTTTCTCAAAAATACTTTTACTTAAGATGACTCGGAACGTGTTCGTAGACCTACCTACCGACTTCTTGCGGAAATTCGGTGAATAATTATATTCCACGGAAAAAAAGAAGAGGAATGGAGACAGTTATGGCGCTTGCCTGGTGCAGTTCGAGAGGGGAAAAAGATGACTTGGGTCGAAGACGAGACGTGGGGAAGGGGCTGGAATGACTTCCTGGAACCCCAGGCAGTTCGGTTAGGCTTCGAGATGACTGGTTGAATTATTGAAAAGCTAATCCAACCGCGAAGGGAAGCCTGTCCGATTGTATGGGCTTCACGGCCGTACAATACATTCCATGGGAGCCGCTCCAAAAGGGAGGGGAAATGGAAGAATGAAGGGTGAATCGACTTGAACAAAGAGGCGAAAATATCGAAGGCAACATGGGAACTTAACGGGAAGTAAGCACTTCTTCAGATCTTCACAGTTTGATGAAATTATTGGCAGTGAGGGTTCTTGTGTAGTCTCCTGCCAGTCAGTGTAAGCCCGGTATATTGGAGGTTGAGTGGTATGTTTTTAGCTTTTCAGTTTCGGAATTTATGAGCAGAATGTAGCGTTGATATTCAAGATTCCATCCTACTTTTTCTAGGGATAGGCTTGCCAAGAGTGAATCTAACTACCTATTAAGCAATCGACTATGTATAGAAACTGTTTCACAGGTGAAGCTTTATTTATGTATTCTAATGATGGTGACGAGCTGGTTGTTGAAACTGTGGTCTTTCACAATCCTCCCACAGAATTGGTATTGACCAACCATGTAGGTAGATTTCACAGTTGTTGTAAATAATAAAGTTAAACTGTTCTTTAAAAAAAGTTGTTTTTTCTTGTCAAATTTATGTCAGTTTCTCTCTCGGAAAATACACTTCGGTATTTGAGCCTTTTGGTCGCCGTTCTTGATTCTACCCTACTGTGCCAGCTCAATACGTACGCAGGTATAACCTCGAGATAATAAGCTTTCCAATGGTATAATAAACAAATTTTTTATAATTATATTTAGGAAATATTTTGTCTCTGAACGTGGAAATTTTTTTTTCGTCAAAATCAACGTTATGGGATGGGGGGGGAGGACTCTTGGGTTGAACGAAGGGTACGGGGGCTGCCATAATAAACATCGGAGTCCCCCCGCCGGAACGAAGATTTCGTTTAAAAATTCACTTTTTTCCTCGTTTAAATAACAATTTCTCCCCCAAATTCGACTGTAATTTTGCTTCCGAGTCTACCAGGGTAGCGGAAGCTTTGTTTTTACTTTTCAAGGACGAAAAAAAAAGTTCTCCAAAGTCAAAATTTTCGCTCGCGTTTTGCGTTTAAGACCTTTCTGAACAATTTTGGTTCCGTGTCTGTGTGTCTGTCTGTCTGTGTGTCTGTCCGTTTGTCATGAATTCCTTGTAACGCGCATAACTATACGAAGTTATTGTCCGATTTCGATGAAATTTTCAGGGATTGTGCGGGTTGGTGTGTAGACTGTCCCCTATGAAAATCATCATCCTCGGACTGATAGAAGCGACTGCGCATGCGCAAACGTGAATTTCCTTGTAACGGCCATAACTTCTACATTTTCCATCTAATTTCAATGAAATTTTCAGGGATGTTACAGATTAGTATTTAGATGGTCCCCTATGAAAATTATCACCTTCGGACTGATAGTAGCCACTGCGCATGCGCAAACGTGAATTTCCTTGTACCGGCCATAACTTCTACATTTTCCATACGATTTCAATGAAATTTTCAAGGATGTTACAGATTAACTTGTTCTGATGTTTAGAGATTAACTACTGTGTATCGGATCATCTATACAATCAGGTTATGGATACGAGGAAGCTATGTGCCACACCCACTTGGCAGACGTTTTATAATTGGATTTAGGCAATATTTTGTCTTTGAACGTGGAAAATTTTTTTCGTCAAAATCAACGTTATGGTGATGAGGGGGGGAGGACTTTTGGGTTGAACGAAGGGTAGGAGGGCTGCCACAATAAACACCGGAGTCCCCCGCCGGGACGAAGAATTCATTCAAAAATTCACTTTTTTCCGCGTATAACAATTTTTCCCCCAAATTCGATTGCAAAACCTTTTTTTATTATACCGTTGGAAAGCTCATTGAAAAATGGAAGTTTTCATGAAATCTGCAGTTCGGAAAAATTAATTTGTTTTCTCCAAGACAAATTTTCAAAAATTTAAAAATTCAGATATTTTTAAGTTCAGAATAAATTTGTAGTCCATCATTCAAACTCTGACTGGAAAGTAAAAGATGTCTCCGATACTTAGTAAATTATATTTCTTAGGTATACCTACTCTAAGTTAGAATCTAATGTTAGAATGTTTCATCATCCCAAAAATAGGACTGTGAATCGAAACTATCACTACTCTCATACATTTTGTGTCCGGCAAGTAGATTATGGGTAACCTACATACTTCAGCACAATCGCGGTTCATTATAAGTTTGACATGTAAAGGAGAAAAGGGAAAAAAGGACAATGAAAAGGCAAATTTCGTGAAATGTTAGACCAGTGAGATGTATTAACTATGCCTATGCCTGACTGATGTATTAACTATGTATTAACTATGCCTGACTGAGAACGATACCTATCGCTCCTGGTAATTTACTCTATTGGCCAACGCAAAACGATATACCTTCATCATATGCTTCACCCTTAGATGCCACGACGATGACGCTTCTTCAATCCTAAGACCTCGGTCGGTTCAAGAACTTGAAGAAAAGTGAATAAATCTATCGTATTTTTGCCGAAAGTTCTCAAACTCATAAACCACGAAGATTTTCAAACAAACGCAAATTCGTGACGTGTGATTAATGACCGTAATTCTTCCCTCCGAAGGTCGATCTCAGGACATCATGACCCTCCCAATGGAATATCAGAAGTAGTGAATGATTTATCGTGCACATCCTCCAAATGTCATTAGTTACCTATCGTAGTTATAAATTATTACAGCGAAAGACGGGCGTAAGATGAATGCCCGTGTTTTGTGTATGTTGAAGACGGATAACACAATTTGAACGAAGGCCAAGAGGGTCGGGAAAAAATACAGAAAAAAGTTTTGCAAGGGTCTCCTAGGGCGGGGCGAGGGAAGTATTATGGAAAGTCGACTGTAGCCCGACCGTTCACTCACATTCACGCTGTTCGCCACTCCCACAAAATGATAAGGAAAGGGGAAATTTATAAATTTATCGCTTTACCTAATTAGCTAGAATAAATTACAGGTGAACTATTGTGTTTTACTACTGTACTGAGGTAACTAACACCATGTTGAGCATCTGAAAGCTGTTGAATCCATATCTCGGGAATGAACCAAAATATATAAAAATCCTATCAATTATGCAATGTATGTGTTCCATTACGAAGGCCCCTACCCCACAAGTCAAACTTCCTACACCCACGTAATCTGAGCCGAATGAAATTTTGGTAATACGAACTCCGCATACGCCTTGAAATCCTTTATCAACAATAATTCGATTCCGATCGAAATTAATTTATTTCCTTTGATTGTTCCACAGCCTAACAGCCTTTGGAAGCGGAGCTTGGGAAAAAAACCAGTGAAACATCCTTGTGGTAGGCATAAGCATCCTGTTTTATATGTGTGATTAGGGCCAGGTCATGAAAGGTCCCCCAATTAATTTCATGTCACTCCAAAGATAAGGTTTCCGCAAGCACCCGAAAAATTTGTATCTGAAACAACAATTCCTTCATTTTGAAGATGGTTACTTAGTTGGTTTTCTGATTATTACTCCAGAATTTAATGCGATGCAATTAGTAGGAGAATCGGCAGGCATTTTGTAAACTGCGCTCGAGAGAATTTTCAATCTTGCTCAATAATCGTCCGATTTCCTTTAGGCCAACCGTCCGGGGTTTAGTTCTTGAAGTTGCTACCACATCTCTACAAGTACTCCTTCCAACTTACAAACTTGGCAAAAATATGTAAACTTTCTCTCCTTACCAGCTCACTAACCAAATCTGTAAATTTCTCCTGAGGATGGTCTATAAGGCCTTTTTACAGGAAATTACAAATATTTTTCACGAATTCTGATTATTTTGATTATAGTCCCTACCTCAAAGTACAATACAAAATTTGAGGGAACAAAATGTTGAGGGAAAGGCTGGCAAGGCTCAGTGATCCATACTGGATGCAGGACAACAGTGTGGCACCTAGACTGAAGACCCAGAAAAACTTCACTTCTGCAGTGGCAAGGATTGAGGAGGAGCATGCCATCTCTCTTGGCCCGAGAGAAGCTTTTCTTGGTTCAATGCCAATCCTGAGCACTCCCCAGCTAAGACTCGACCTCGTTGGAGAGGTTAGTAAGGAGCTGTGTTCATCCCAGGAGCTGAGATCCCTTGCCCTGGCGACTATAGAGGAGAGATATCCACCTGAAACATGGCTGCATGTCTACACTGACGGATCCGCCCAAAACTCGACCACCAATGCAGGAGCAGGAGTTTTCTCCAACTCTTTCTAACTTAGTGCTCCCGTTGGACAGTCAGCCTCCAACTTTGACGGGGAGGTCGAAGCCATTTCTATGGCTCTGGGCGAGTGCCTGAGGCGAACTGACACCAGAGTCGCAATTTTTGTGGACTCCATGGCAGCTCTCCAAGCCGTGTGTAACGCTAGAGGAGATGACGACAGTTCCATTGTAAGAAGATCCAAGCAACGAGCACACGAGCTGATCAGCAGAGGAGTGGAACTGGTGCTTCAGTGGATTCCCGGACACTGTGGAATGTATGGGAATAAGGAAGCTGATCGTCTGGCGAGAGAGGGTGCCCTTTCCGCCCAATTTGAGAATAGCGTCACGTACCACACTTCCAAAAGAGCTATTAAGACCTGTATTATGAAATCTTTGGAAGTAAGGCAGCAGCGAGAAGCTGAAGGTAGGAAGTGGCAATCACTGACTACATAAAACGGACGGATTCCACATAACCTTCCTCGACAAGTAGCTGTAGCCTGTTTTAGGCTAACCACAGGCCATGACTACCTCCAAGGCCACCTGCACAGAATAGGTGTATTTCAGAGCCCGGATTGTGTGCTCTGTGGAGGCCGGTTCATGGATGGTCAGCATCTGTGTAATTGTCCAGAGCTTGAAGACGTCCGTGCATCCTTGGAGGCCGAAAATTGTATTTACATCAGAAAATCAATGTTATATTGGGCAGCGAGAAGAAATGGCCGAAGTTGCCGCAAACCGTCGAGGCATAAGATTTAAAAAAAAAATGACAAAATTCTCAAACATAAATACCCAAAACTTCTGCAAACATTATGCAAAAATTCAGTTTGTTGCCAGATAACCAGTGAAGTAAAGTGCATAAGAATTCCAGTTTGATAGCAGAAAAAAAAAACAATCCCACCAATTTGGGAAATCCAGGCTTAAGTTAGGAAACCCCCAGAGTTGTTTAGATCAGCCCACGCAGTTTTCTGACTTTTCATCAAAATTTAGGGCAACGCAAGAGTCAAAGGATGGGTAAATATCCTCCGTTGCAAAGATTATCTTCAATGAAACATGACGCTATATATTTCTTTATTACACTATCTCATCATCCAGACAGAATTTCACCAAAAAAGTGCTTTATTAAGTTGTGGCAAGCGTAGACTGTAGTTAGAGAGGGGGAAGATGAACGTCAGAGCAGCCATGATGAAGGAATACTGGTGGTGGGGGGGAGACAGGCTCGTGCTTGCACAGCCGATGATGGATCACTCTTTTATATATTTATCGCGCTTCTTCCAACATTCCCGAATTAATTCCGAAGGAGTTTTCCTACTGAGCCAAAAATTATCCATCTCTACCCTGTCTCCATCGACCCTTTGCCTTAAACTCGCTTTTTAGAGACTCATCCCCTTCTTGAGATTGCTAAGCTGGAGACTGACCAAGTATTTTGTAAACCATCTCAAACCTAAGTGACATATGAGTGATAAGTGATGGAAATGTGGGGTTTTTCGCTGAATACCTGGGTTGTGTTAGTTTGAGTACTACTCTCTCAAAGTAACTAAAATGATGAAGGAAATTAACTTTAGTAACAGTAACGTAGACTTAGGAGTCAGACAGGAGGAGATAGGCGTCTCATGTTGGTTTCTAAAACGTCAAATTGTTACTGACCTTGTGCAACTCTACGGTTACAGAGTGAAACATCGATAACTGTGTATTCAATTGATGCAGTCGCAACCATTTGTTGTATTTTCCCCAATAAGCCTTTCGAGGCAATCTGCGGTCGGAGTAACTGTAAGAATTAACCAGTATTGGATTGCAGTGTTGGATGTGGTTGTGGTCGCTGCGGCTATTGATAGTCGATTGATACACTGTGTTAGGGCAGAGCTGCGGTCGAGCTGTAACCATCGATTGCGGCTGCAGTTGAGGATGTTTGAGGATTCAAACATCCGAAAGGCTCTAAGAATTAACGCTAACTAATATCTCCGCACTATTTCGGACTCAACAATTACGTAATATTACTTATAACTTTGATCTCATAAGAATACATTGACTATTGAATCCTATTGACTTCTCTCATTTTCACCACGGAATTGGATTTAAGGCCCTCAACTACCTCTCCATCAAAATTTGCACCATTTTCATCTCTCTTTCGGTATGTCTACGTCAATTCCTCGTGGTTCGATTTGGAGTTCGTGGTTTTCCAGGTGGTGGTTCACCAGGACTATAATTATGAGTGTATCGATATATCAGATTAACAAAGCAGCTCGGTTGGTGAACGTTCAAAGACGTAAACCCTACTTGTCATCTCCACACTGCGGTTGCAATTAAATAGGGAGAAAGGGGCTTTGGCGAGTAGGGAATGAGGGCGATTAGATTTCAATCAGCTCATTCACTGACCCTTAAACTAACGATCTCGGATAAGTCGCAACCTGATATCGTTTTGACTCACATATCTCATTAGGAAGGTTATTGTCTATAGCGGAAAGTAACCCTTATTGCCTCCACATCCCTTTCCCAAGCCTAAACTTTATCCACTCCCTCGGTAATTAGTCCACATCCCCCGGGTTCCCTCTAATACGGGACTTTCTGTACAATAATTCCCGCAAAAGCATTACAATAGCAATAATTAGGGGAGGGTCGGGCAGTTGGAAACCACTTCCTTCCCAGCTGCAGCCTCTACCAATCTCCACGGTTCCCCACAGAAATTTGTCAACTTTTCTCCCGTCCCTTTTAGCTTCCTCTATTAATTCCATTAGTTTCCTGTCTCCATTCAGAACCTCCGGGTGAAAGGTTCATTAGTCGCTTGGGAACAAATTTCCAAAGCAACTCCCGTGGTTTTGCTAGTTTGAGATTCAATTCACTGACGAAACATCCCGGAAAACCGGACCTTCATAACTTGTAATTTATTTCAACGAGTTATCCTCTTGAACTAGGTGGTGCAACGCGTTTAGCATTTACATTCAAAATATTTACAGTAATTATTTTAAAAAAGTGAATAGAATTTGTCATTTTTATATTTTTAAAGTTAATGTTTTTACTAACTCACTACCATAATCATTATAGAAAGTGAGATTCACATGATTCCAATATATATTTGAAACTCATAATGTTTAAAATTTAAGTTAGATAAATCTCAGACAGCCGCCGATGTGCACAATTGAGACATGAACTGATATTTTCTGAACAGTTTCAGATAGTCTCGACTTATAATTACGAAGCATTTTTTTGGATTGTTAAGGAGATTTTTAAAAAGCCTTGCCTCTCAGTCCAGGTTGCTTATCGTTGTAGATATTTTTTTTAAATTGAATTTTTATTAAATTATTTCACAATTAGCTGCTCATAAAGCGCTTCGTTGCATTTGACGAAGGATGGTCACTGTGTATATTTGGAGCCAAATTACCATATTTTATCGTGATTTGGGCTATCTGTTCGGGTGATTCTGGAACTGTCTGATTCTTCTCACTATAGCTATATGGATATTATCTCGTACACAACAGTGTTCATCATACACAGTGATGACCCATTCTCAATTGCCTAGCGTCTACTGTTCAACTATTCAATCAGCAGATTAGGTGTAACTACGCGCACAATCTAGATACCAGCCTCTCTGTAAGAGTGTATTAGTGATGGAGAACGGAATGAATTGTTGAATCAAAAATTATTAAGTGCCTACCAAACCAGTTTCGTTTCATAATGACAAAGAAAGTTGTCTCATCCCACTCCGTACCGTAGTCTCATTATTTATTTTTAATTGACAGTTATATAGAACGTAAAAGTAGATGAAGGGTCTTGAGATGAGGTTTGCTCAGGATGAAGGACTGTAAGAAGAACGATAAGGCCGGAGAGAGTAGACTTCCGGTTCAAAGAGTTGGGGGCCCGCATCTTTCCTTTAGTGGATGGATCAAAGGTGGGTTTACTGCTCTTCAGGCGTTGCGGGGTGACAAGTGGGTAATTAGGGAGACTAATAAGCGACCGGGGATGGCTTCTTTCCTGGAAAATCCTCACCCTGTCTTGAATCTTTTCAAAATTGAGTTGAGGACTGGGTTTTCACATTTCGACGAACAGTGAGAGGATCGAGACTAGTGCCATCGGGGGATAGTACAAAGCAGAGTGGAACTGGAGTGTTATAATTATATCGAATCTTCATAATAAATTTCTCCTTGATGATCCTGGCTGAAAACTGAAAAACCCTCTTCCCTCAATGAACCTCCTCTCGTAGATTTGAACAGCAAAATCAACATTGATTATCAGTTCAGTTTATAGAGAGCACGACACGTTTGCTTCAAAGAGCAAAGAAAAACGTCAAGCAGTTTCTTACAGATTTTTTACCAGTTGAGAAGACCAGTATAACGATCCATATCTCCCATCTACTTACGTCTTCCGCAGTAGAGTGAGTGACCCTGTCTCCTAACTTTTCAAAACCTTTGGGGACCAATATTTCAGTGTTTTTCAGAAATAATGTAATTGTCTAAATAGAAACCTTTCGAAAGATGACACAAAGTAGAGTGAAACGGATTCCTTATGGTTTGTAGGAAACATCCAAATTTATACGAGTAGTAATCCCAATTTATCCATGATCTTAGGCCGAGGTTAGATCATTTCTAAGTCGATCTTGAATACTGAAATTTGTTCTACCAAGTCGTTGAATATTGATTCGAGAAGCTTCGTGATTTGAAACGTTGGGGTCAGTTATTTTATGTGTTATGACGAGAGTGGGAAAGGCCTGCGAGCTTCAGCAACAAGTTAATCCGTCTTGTGGGCAAGGATGGATTATTAAGGGGCTCTTCGCTACCTCATCCATGCTTCAACCTATCTCCACCATCTCGGCTCATCTCTCTTATGACCCCTTTCTCGGTAACTAGAAGCCTATCAGCTCTCAACAGCACCATAATACTATCTGGCTGTATCGGTACCTCATGATCCTGTGGAATGGGAACTAATCTAATCTGATACCCGGCCTGAATACCTGGTGCGCCAAGGCCTGTGAGAAATTAGATGGTTTCATGGATTGTAGGATTGGGCTAAGATGGGTGGAAGGAAACACAAGAGTTTGTAGTAAATATTCTGAAACATATCCTTCTCAGAGGGACAATACTAACAAGCCGTTTAAATGAAACTCATACTGAAATTCCAAGGTTGGAATTTCAATTCTCAATGACAATTATGTTGGAAGAGCTTCAGAGCGAGCTATTCGAAAAGAGTAACAATTGTAGTTCTGTCTGTTTTTCAATTTGTTGCTCGATCTTTATTTCAATCTACAATTCTGAATCAATTACGCTCATTATTTTCAACTTCTATCACAAATTTCTCACGCAAAAAGTCAAGAATAATGAGCATTGATCCATCACTTTTCGATCAATTAAAGCTACGTAACTAAACGAAACCATTCTAAAATCATCAATATGATGTTATAGTGGAAAATCCATTAGATCATTGCTCACGCTTCTCGACTAGGGGAATCACAAAAAAATAATCTCAGAACAAAGCTTACCTTATAGAAGAGTTACCTTTTATCCTTAAAATAATTATTATTTAATTATTATTCACAGAGTAACAAAATTAAAAGATGTAACCAATGATTCAATGGATTTTCCAAAGAGAAATGATGAAGCTTAGGATCTGCAGGTTAAGAAGATTAGAGTGTGAGAGAGTATGTGAATGCAGATTGTTGAGCAGAATAGGTAGGTTAGCTGTTTTTAGTGTCTTATTTGTGTGTTAGTATCGTATGTTGTCTAGATCTATCTTAGGGTTTTTTTGGAATTGATAACAAAGACCTCATTTTAATGAATCTTGAAATTGTTTTATATTAGGTATTAGTTTTCCAAGTGTTTGCTAAGCAACCAATACATGGGATTTAATTGTGGTTCATGCTTTTTCATATAATGAAATAATACAATGGATACATATAATGAATATATATATATATATAATGAATGTATGAAACCATTCCATATAAATATTATTGTTAGGCTTGAAAAAATGGCCCTAGTCTGCCTCGAAAGAGCTTGCCATTTAATATCAACTGCGTTCTTTCTGCGTCCTCATCAACACGAATAATATTATTCAATACATTATTATATTTCATTAACCCATTCCCGGCCATTGATGCATTTTTGCATCGTCATAATAATTATATTTTTTTAAATATTGAAATAGTGGAAAATCTTTGTAAAAGAATTTTTTCTCGTTCGTGCTGTTCCTAAACTTTTCAGAGAAAAATTTCTTCGACGTTAGAGAGCTCAATGCGATTTTGCAAATTGTTGTTGGAAAGGAGGCCTTTTGGCTGAAAGCGTGATAATGGTGGCTTAAATTCGGTCCTGGGAGAGTGAGCGTTCTGGGCCATGAGTCAAAACAGATTTTGGTTCATAAAAATAGATTGTATCTAGATTTTTGACAATGAAATGGATAAATCATATCGATTTGGAGAACTGAGACCTCCCAAATCCCATTAAAAGGTAAAATTCATAAAATTTGGAGCATTTTTGCTCTCGATTGGTGATATTTCGGCCGGTATTCTGTAAAATAGTTCATCCTCCTCCCCCAATAACTCTATTATTTTGTTATTTCTACCCTCGGCTTGAAATAGGTTAAAATAGGTTAAAGTATCAATTCAATAACTTTTTTTAATTCATTTTTTATTGTTTAGTTATATCTTCGTAATTTAGGTACTATGAATAATTCAGAAAAATGATGTTTTCAAAATCACTCGTAACAGATAACTCGAAATTATTGGTTCAGCTACGAAATAATCACTTTAGTAGCAGCGGTGGTTCTGAACTGAGAAACAAGTGCAGCGTTGCTACATGTTGTGCCGCAGCCGTCTACTGAAGCAGGCTGTGGAGAAATCTACGCAGGTACGTGTCATACGAGGGTGGATCAAATATAAACGGGACTCTGACCTCTGAGCGCCGACGGTTGACAGAGCGCTCGAAGTCACTTCGAGATTGTTTGAACAGGTTCATTAGAAGGTGGATAAGGGGGGCGTCTCCCCCTTTACAACCTTTCATGAGTAGTTATCGCGATGTCTGAACAAAAGGTGCCCGTTTCCATTGAGCAACGAATTATCATAAAATTTCTTACCCGTGAAAGAGTCAAACCTTCGGAAATTTTTCAAAGGTTGACTGCCCAGTTCGGGGACCAAACCCTCTCTAGGACCCGTGTGTTTGCCTGGCACAAAGAGTTTCAGGAGGGAAGAGAACGAGTAGAGAATGAGGAACACGATCGTCATCCCCGGAGCAGCATTACGGATGAGAACATTCAAGCAGTTCGTGACATTCTTGAAGATGATCGACGTGTGACTGTCTCCGAAATCGCTGAGCAGGTAGGGGTAAGTTATGGGAGCTGCCAAACGATCATCACAGAGCACCTAGGATTCCGTAAAGTGTGTGCCAGATGGGTCCCTCGCCTTTTGACTGCAGATCAGAAGTTGAGACGTTTGGAGGTCTGTCAGAGGCTTTTTGCAAGGTTTGAGGAAGAAGGGGAAGCATTTTTGGCTAGCATCGTCACCTGCGACGAAACATGGGTCCATCATTACACACCCGAATCGAAGCAAGCCAGTATGGAGTGGCGGAGGAAGGGGGAGACAGCCCCAGTGAAAGCAAAAACTCGACTGTCTGCTGGCAAGCGACTGTTTTTTTCGACTATCGAGGCGTTTTGCTCATTGATTTTTTGCATGAGCGAAGAACAATCAATGCTGCCTACTATTGTGAGCTGCTGACTCAGGTGAGGGCTGCATATCGCAGCAAAAGACGGAATCAACCAATTCGTGACGTCATCCTCCTCCACGACAATGCAAGGCCCCATACTGCAGCTCTAACTGTTCAAAAATTGGAAGAAATGCATTGGACTCCACTTGATCATCCTCCCTACAGCCCTGACCTATCGCCCTGTGATTTTCACTTGTCTGGGCCACTTAAAGAAGCCCTAGGCGGACAGCGATTCGAGGATGATGAGGGGGTCGAGGGGTTCGCGCGCAATTGGCTTCAGACGCAACCTTCAACGTTTTTTGATGCTGGGATTAAAAAACTTCCTATTCGCTGGGAAAAATGTGTCACAAAAGCAGGAGACTATGTAGAAAAGTGACATATACCCACTTTTTATTTTCCAACAAATGAAATTTAAAAAAAAATAAAGTCCCGTTTATATTTGATCCACCCTCGTACAATGCACTTGTACCTAATTTCTAGTGAAAATACTCATCCATCCCTCGTTCTACAAACGCCTCTTAGAAAAACGCTTTTGAGTTGCACCCTATCGGAAGAAAATAAACGAACGAGGGGCCGTCAATCATTCGGCACATTGAATCACTCAATGGCCTTCAACCCTCGATGAACAACGAAACGCGTTTTGCGGAAGGACGGCAGCCGCGGTTTTTTTTTTTTTTTTTTTTTTAGTAATGCCAATATCTGACGAGACAATGAAGTGGTTTTCTGGGAGTAGAAAATGGTCAGACCAGAAAAAAAGTCGACGATGCGTGCTAAATAATTGACGAAGGGAGTTGTATTGGTAACAAAGGGGAAGGATCTACGCGCATCGTATCGAGCGCTTTTGGGTTCGTGCCTGATCGAAAAGGCCCGGGGGTGATGCTGTTATAACAATGGTTCGAAATTGATTACCGGAGCGTGACATTTGCTTTGATTCGTTGTTATATGTTGATAGTTGATGGATATCTGCATGAAAAATGCGTGGCCGTCATTGTTTCCCCATCGCTATTTTCTACTTGAACCGTATTTATGTGTTGATCGTTATAGGGAGTAATGGATGACTTCAATTTCTGTTTAGCTGTATCAGGGATTGTATCGTTCTGACAAATAAATACGTTGTGAACTTGTCGATAATTTGTTATCAATCCTCATACCCCGTAGGAACGATATTGCTTCCAAGTATACCAAGGTAGCTTTGTTTTCACTTTTCAAGGTTGAACTAAAAAACGCTGCAAATTATTACACAACGGTTTATTATTTTTATATATATCACTCGTCTGCAGAGTCACCAACCATCCAACATGGAGAAAAACATCGATCGCATTTCGGTCAGCTTTAATTTGAACGGTGATTAGGCCTCTATTGCAATTCACACTCGTGTTTCTGATTTATCGTACGTCCAAACTTTAAATTCTCGTAGTGAGCGAACGGTTTGTCCTACAGAGCTCCGGGTGGTCTCAAAAAATTTTAAAAATTCTATAGAATCTTAAATTGAAGAAAAAACAATACCTTTATATCAAAGTTTTTTGATTTAGGGCGTTTTCAAAATTTCAAAATTGATGTTGGAACCCGTAGAAGTGACTTACATCAACCAAACTCTTCGGGGCACAACTAGACCCCAAATGGAGCCTACATACCAAATTTCATCCAAATCGGTCAATGCTAAGTGGCAAAAGTGACGGACGGCCGAATTTGTATTAGATTTTCGGATTCTACATACCTTGAAACGTAAACCATCAAATTTTGAGGGGGGTGTTATTGAAAATAATAAACCAAAAATTCTCCAAAATCGGAATATCCACTCGCGTTTTACGTTTCAGACCATTCTGAACAATTTTGGTTCCATGTCTGCCTGTGCGTCTGTTATGAAATCCTTGCCACAGCCATAACTTCTACGATTCTCATCCGATTTCGATGACATTTTCAGGGATTTTGAGAGTTCGCATGTAGATAGTCCCCTATGAAAATCATTGCCCCGATTCGAAAATTGCCGCTGCGCATGCGCAAACGTGAACTTCATGTAAGAGCCATAACTTCCACATTTTTCATTAAATTTCAATGAAATCTTCAGGGAATATGCGGGTTAAGTTTTAAATGGTTCCCGAAGAAATTAAAGGTCTTAAAATTTACAGTAGCCTCTGCGCATGCACAAACGTAAAATCCTTGTAACAGCCATGACACTTACATTTTTCAACCGAATTTGATGACATTTTCTAGGATTGTTTAGATTGGAGTGAAGATGGCCCCCTATGAAAATCATCTCCACCAGACTAATAGTAGTTGCTAAACATGCGCAAACGTGAAATTTTTGTAACATCCATAATTTCTACATTTTCCATCCGATTTCGACGAAATTTCTCAGGATCGTGCGGGTTGCCGTGAAGATGGTCCCCTATGAGGTTAGTGGAAGATACTCAGAGATTGATTTTTTGAGATTAACTACTATGCAGCGGATCATCTATACAATCGGGTCATGGATACGAGGAAGCTACCTGCCACACCCATTTGGCAGACGTTTCTTATGTAACCTAACTATTCCTGATTACCCCATCATGTAATTACTTGTAGGTACTTCAACAAATGAATGAATGTCACTCGTACTAGCAAACATCGATACAACCGAATAATTTCACGCTTACTGTCATACTTTTTAATTTCTGCTATTCTGAGTTGATATGAGTATGATATTTCTTCATTTCTATTCATTAGTACAATGCCCACTCCTATTTTTCCTCATAGTCAAATGTTTATAACTGTTCAAACCGCCGATCAGTAGATTGGGTAGTTATACATGTGTCTTCCAATGTATCAGGTATCAAGGTTGAAGATATTATCTTAGATGAAGTTGAGGAACCTTGGAAGAACAAATTCGCGCTATAATTTATATGTACCGTAATTAGTTAGGTTACTTTTCCTGAATCACGAATCGCCATTTTGAATGTAACTTAAATGTTCTACTACCTTAAATACAGAAATTTGAAGACTCGGGTCTTCGGTCGGTCAACTGAATCGTCTGAATCTGGTGAAACACAGTGAGAAGAGTTCCTTCTTTCGAAAGATCGTTCGATAGGGTATAGAACGGTGACGTTACTGCGGTAGGTAATGGAACGAACTTGGTGGGAACCGAACGACAGTCCCGAGGCTATGAGAGGAAAAAAAGACCCAAACCCCAGAACGTTCGTTTTACGATGGGCAGTAAACCGGAAATATGACGATAGAATCGGAAGGTAAAAGGCAAATTTCCTCTTTCGATAGAACCCACGACCGGAGCGAAGTGGGTCTCTTATAGAAAGAATCTGTTGCGTTCGCTTTTTTTTCATCTTGGTTTTCTATTCGAAGTGAAGTGACTGGCCTAAGTCTGAGTCCTTCCGACTCCGTCGATACTGGTAGTATATATTCACATATTTTAGATCATACTTTTATTTTTCAAAGAAGTACCTGGCTGTTGAGGAATTTCCGATAGGTGGTATTCAATCCCAATACGTTACGACTGAGTTTGTGAAGAATACCGAATCGGTTCAAACTCTCTACATTCATGGACATCGCAGAATATCAATCTATTCGTCCCTGATTCATTCTAAAATTGTCTTCAGAATTTATTAAAATAGAAAATGAATGAACGCAGCAAGACTTTTACGATTGCGCAACGATTCCAATGTTCCTGGCTGTTGAGGAATTTCCGGTAGGTGGTATTCAATCCCAAAACGTTACGACTGAGTTTGTGAAGATTACCAAATCGGTTCAAATTCTCTTTTTTTTTTTATCCTACGCCCGTCCTTGATGGCATTAGACGTCTTGCTGCCCAGTACCTACCTCTCACACGCAGTTTCCTCCGGTGTGGACCCGTTCAGGGGCGTCGCGTGATAATATTCGTCAGGCAAACAGCTAGGCTGCAAATTATTACACAAAGGTTCATTTTTTCTGTATTGATCACGTGCCAGCAAAGAACTCAGCTTTGTCATTGTCACCACCTACCAACCATGTTTTACCTTCACAATCAAGTTCATTTGGAAGAATTAAACGCTCCATACTCCACTGGAAGAAATAAAGAATTCCTTCGTTTAGAAATTTGATCACTGGTTGCTAAGGAAGCAAAACCGAGTACATCCCAAAGAAACGACCGGCGAAAGCGTTTTGGTGAACTAAAATTTGAAGGGCGATCACGCCTCTTTTGCGATTCATACTCGTTTTTCTAACTTCTCGTAGGGAGCGAACAGTTTGTCCTACAAAGCTATGGGTAGTCTCATTCGATTCCGAAAATTCAATGGTGCAATCTTAAATTTCTGATAAAACAATACCTTTATATCGAGAGTTTTCGAGAGAGGGTGCCTTTGGAAGTTTCAGCCCTTCCGTTTCACCGCTTAGAAGTGACTTACATTAACCAAAAGCTTTGCGGCACAACTAGACCCCAAATGGAGCCCACATACCAAATTTCATCATAATCGGTCCATGATAATTAAGGAAAGATCCGCGGACGGACGGATTTTTTTTTTTTTTTTTGTATTCGATTTTCGAAATCTACACGTACTTACCTAACTTGCGTCTCGGTGCACCGCCCCGAGGGATTCCGAATGCACTCTGACGGGAGTTTTGAGAATCGGGACTTTGATAACAGTGATAACTGTTTGATTATTAATTTTTGTTGTGTCGTCCGTTTTTGATTTGTGTTGTCCCGTTTCAAATAATTGTGCCTTCCCATTGCTTTATTTCATCCGGCTCGTTCTTTGATTTCTTTCTGGCTCGCTGTTCTGTGCAAGTGAAATAAGGGTCACTTATTGCTCGGCATGTCAGAGACACTTTTAGCTCGGCATGAGTCGTAGAATCTCAACTTCAGTCGTAGAATCTCAGTGTCAAGTTACGTGAGTTTAACACCCCGTATAGAAGAGAAAATAGTCAATCGTGCGATAATGTTCACCCTTCTTACATCATGAGTCTACAGTCGAAATTTACTGAATTGATCGAATTTTTAATCAACTAATTTAAATTTTGTGATATTATACTTTGGAGACTACCTAGTAAAATCACTAAAAATAAAGACACTTTTTTTATATTGCTTGTGTATTTTTATTATTCGTTTTCGTATTCCTACATTCTTCTAACTGTCGCTTTGCAATAATGTTATTGATGCGCGGGAGCAAATAAGGTTTGGTGTCGATATTTATATTAACTTGTATCCTATAATACAAGACAGTGAATTGGATATTTTTATCTTTAATAATTAGGTCTCTTCTAGCAGTAGCTCAGTAAGGAAGAGCTCTCTGAATACATTCTATTGATCTGAATCGGTAATATGAAGTGATAATTAGGCTATTACATCTATTTTGGAACAAGGGAAATAAAGAGACGTTGGGGTTACAGAGAAGAAATTTAGACAAACTTGCAGAAATTTCAAAACATTTTGAAAAGAAGGAAATTAATATTTATGTCGTTTTTGCCGTTACTTTCCACCTACTCTCTTTTTGACATCTATTTGAGCCAGAATGAATCTTCGTGATCAAATATTAGGACCGGTATTTGAGACCTTGAGTAGGGCTTTTTTTTCTCTACCATTGATAAAATAATGATTGGACTAGGAAATAATCCATTCTTTCGGTGCCTCATGGGAAAAATTTATTCACCTTATTGTAATCACTGCCACAATATTCAAGGGGTAGATGATGTGAACGAAACATTCCCCACAACGGAGAGTATTGCTTGTAGATGATAGAAACCATCCTGAGCCATCTCAAAATCAATTTCGATTGTACCGTAATGGAAAAGCTATATCAGTTTGCTAAGGATTACCAATAATTGGTAATCCTTAGCAAACTGATATAGCTTTTCCATTACGGTACAATTATTGTCAATTATTGACAATTATTGTCAATTATTGACAATTATTGTCATTCCGACCCCTATCACTCTCAAACCCCTTAAACATTTACACACATCTCATTCCTTTACTCACACCTAGTAATTCCCGCAAATCACAAAAGATTATGATTGATTTTTCTATCACATCGTAAATAATAGAGAAGTTATAACTTCTGTATTATTTACGATGTGATAGAAAAATCAATCATAATCAATCATAGGTTGATAAATCAGCTTTGACTTTCGCAACATCATCCACTACTTCACCAAAGTAATCATCGAATGTCTGGAATGGCTCCTCCAAAGATATTAAAATTAGAAGAGTTTGAGTTGAGGAAAACTTCCTCGCAGTCCCGCAAGAGTGCATTCGGAATCCCTCAGGGCGGTGCACCGAGACGCAAGTTACTTACCTACCACAAACGTAAACCATCAAATTTGAGGGTGGTCAAACTTTTTTCTTGAAAATAATTAACCAAAAAGGGAGACTCTGAATTTAGACCCAATAAGATGTGAAACCTTCATTCTACAATGTTTTGCAATTATTTCCTAGTGTCTATCAAAAAGAAAAACGATTAGGTACAGTGAAATACAGTAAAATCGGGAACGAGACACCAGTCAACGTCATACAGCTGATATTTGCGGCGGCGAAAAAACGAACTGCTTTCCTTCTTTGAGATAATGTGGGTGGATGGATATGTTATGTCTTCATGCGTGAGCTAATTAGTATCCATGGCTCATATTCCAAGTATTCAAGGTCACGAAACAGTTATCCTGCTGTTTGCAACAGCTGAGAGTGTGTAGTGGGGGTATGGCAATACTGGACCCCGCGCTGATCGTCGCCTCTCACTCTAAACAGTCCCGAAAAATTCATTTTGCTTCCGAGTCTACCAAGGTAGCGGAAGCTTTGTTTTCACTTTTCAAGGATGAAAAAAAAAAGTTCTCCAAAATCAAAATTTTCACTCGCGTTTTGCGTTTTAGACCTTTCTGAACAATTTTGGTTCCGTGTCTGTCTGTCTGTCTGTCTGTGTGTCTGTCTGTCTGTGTGTCTGTCTGTCTGTCCGTCTGTCATCAATTCCTTGTAACGCGCATAACTATACGAAGTTATTGTCCGATTACGATGAAATTTTCAGGGATTGTGCGGGTTGGTGTGTAGACGGTCCCCTATGAAAATCATCATCCCCGGACTGATAGAAGCGACTGCGCATGCGCAAACGTGAATTCCTTGTAACGGCCATAACTTCTACATTTTCCATCCGATTCCAATGAAATTTTCAGGGATGTTAGAGATTAGTGGTTAGATGGTCTCCTATGAAAAACATCACATTCCAACTGATAGTAGCCACTGCGCATGCGCAATCGTGAATTTCCTTGTAACGGCCATAACTTCCACATTTCCTACCTGATTTCGATGAAATTTGAAGGATTATGCAGATTGGGTTTTAGATGGTCCCCTATAAAAACCATCACCCCCGGACTGATAGTAGCCGCTGTGCATGCGCAAACGTGAATTCCTTGTAACGGCCATAACTTCTACATTTTCCATCCGATTTCAATGAAATTTTCAGGGATGTTACAGATTAGTATTTAGATGGTTCCCTATGAAAATCACCACCTTCAGAGTGATAGTAGCCACTGCGTATGCGCAACCGTGAATCTCCTTGTAACGGCCATTCCAAATTTTCTAACCGATTTCGATGAAATTTTCAGGGATTATACGGATTAGATTTTAGATGGTCCCCAATGAATATCAAGGCCTTAAAATTCACAGAAGCCACTGCGCATGCGCATACGTAAAATCCTTGTAACAGCCATAACATTTACATTTTTCATCCGAATTTGATGAAATTTTCTAGGATTGTCCAGATTAGCGTGTAGATGGTCCCCTATGAGGGTAGTGAACGGTACTTAAAGATTGGTGTTGTGAGAATAACTACTACGCATCGGATCATCTATATAATCGGGTTATGGATACGAGGAAGCTATGTGCCACACCCACTTGGCAGACGTTTTTTTGAACTGCTTGCCTTGCATCCAGTGATGCAAGGAGGACCAGCCCCCGCGCTAGTTCGCTTATCATCCGCAATCATCTACATTACCGACCTCTCCAAGTCTCTGGTGTGTTGCGGGCTAGTATCCAATAAAAACGGAGTTGAGTAGAATGTTGTCTATTTCCACGAAAATAATGAGTTACAAGTTAAATCGATTTCGACGGTTAGGTCATCATCAGTAACAAACAATAACTGAAGGCACATCACAAAGAGCATAGCTTATATAGGTACAAGTGAAAGGGAGCTTGAATCCCATTGGTCGAGAAAGTGAAAGTCATATCCAATCAGATAAGTGAAAGGAGAATCCTATTGGCTCAGAGAAGTGAAGGGACCTGGGAGGATCATCAAATGCCAATCAAGGCAGACAAAGTGAAAGGGGGCTCAAACATTGGTGAGGGTTACATTGTGAAGGGGAGACCAAGCTATTGCAAGAAGGAACCTATCAATGGTGAAACATGTTGAGGGACCACCTCATTCAGACATTTACCAGACCTATCACTCTTAAGAATCTCGAACTTTTCAAGCACATCCAACATACCTCCCTTCGGGCAAAAATGAGGAAATTCTATGTACTGTCCGTTTGTTAGATCAAAACTAAAGTTATGATTGGATTCTCTCAGGTGATTCGCAAAAGCAGAATCACCCTTGCTATCCCTGAAATCCTTCTCATGCTCTTTTATTCTTTCCCTAAATTTCCTACCAGTTTGACCACAATACTCAAGCCCACAAGAACATTTCAGCTTATAAACCCCACTTTTATCTTGAACGCTAATATTATCTTTAACAGAACCCAACGAAGCTTTAAGATTATTTTTATTTTTAAACCCTACTTTGAAACCTCTAGATGATAACATTTTGCCAATTTTGTCAGAAATCTTTCCATAATAAGGTATACTTATCCACTTTTTCTCTTCTAATACAACTTCTCTAGCCAAATTAGAAACCCCGTCTCTACACTTTTTCCTAAGAACCTTGTTCCATATGGAATCAATGAGACATCCTCCATATCCATTGCTTGCGGCTATACTCTTGATAATTGTTTTTTCTTTAGATACATTTTGATCACTCATTGGTATTGACAAAGCTCTATTGATCATACTATGGAAAGCAGCATGTTTATGAACTAAGGGATGATTTGATGTACTATGAATAGTGATATCACTGTAGGTATCTTTTCTATAAATGGAGAAATCATGTTTTCTGTTAATCAATGAGATGGACAGATCAAGAAAATTAAGCTTATTTCCACCTAGTTCAAGAGTGAATTTAACAAAAGGATCTAGTGTATTGATTTTTTCATGAAAAGAATTTAGTTGCCTTTCAGTTCCTGTCCATAGAATTATTATATCATCAACGTACCTATACCAATATAAAAGGTTGTTTGATTTACACTTTTCAAAGATTCGTTTTTCAAGATGATCCATATAAATATCCGCAAGCAAAGGAGACAGCGGTGAACCCATGGCTACCCCTGGCTGAGTATAATATTTACCTTCAAATAGAAAATAGTTCTGATCCATACAAACAGACATTAGACTACACAGTTCATCCTTTTCAAAAACATCGAGACCTGACCCATGGATAAGCCCATTAACCACATCTTTGCAGCTAGCTACATCGATATTGGTAAACAGACTAACCACATCAAAGGAAGCAAGTTTGGCATTCGGAGGCGCTTGAATGTCACTAATTTTAGAAACCAAATCGTATGAATTTTGAACAGTATTACGGGGCCGAAAATTGATTTTATTTCTAAACAATGAATTTAACTTTTTGGCTAATTTGTAAGCGGGGGCACCAATATAAGACACAACTGGTCTCATCGGTGCCCCTACTTTATGAATTTTTGGAAGACATGATAACCTAGGAGCATGAGGATTCATTTCTACAAGGCTTGGTTTGTACATACGTTTAAGAATATTTTCTGAGCTGTTTACTACTCTACGGATTAATTTCTGATAGTTAGCCGTTGGATCTGATTGGAGAGCTATGCAGTTATTGTCATTTAAGAATTTAAGAGTTTTGTCAATATAATCTTGCTTAGTAAGAAGCTCTCCACAACCCCATCGTCTCGCTCGGGGCACCATCATCAAGGGACCTAGCTTTCTCCATTGAAGCTTCCGATGGACCCTACGTGACGAAGGCGTTGTGCGCTGAGGAAATGAAGAAGGCGCCCAAGATCCCACCGGGACCAGAGGAAAGACTGGCGGCCGACTTGAAGAAGAAGTTCAACAACAAGAAGATTGTAGCTCTTAAAGCAGATAAAGGCAATACAACAGTTATTCTTACTAAGCAAGATTATATTGACAAAACTCTTAAATTCTTAAATGACAATAACTGCATAGCTCTCCAATCAGATCCAACGGCTAACTATCAGAAATTAATCCGTAGAGTAGTAAACAGCTCAGAAAATATTCTTAAACGTATGTACAAACCAAGCCTTGTAGAAATGAATCCTCATGCTCCTAGGTTATCATGTCTTCCAAAAATTCATAAAGTAGGGGCACCGATGAGACCAGTTGTGTCTTATATTGGTTACAAATTAGCCAAAAAGTTAAATTCATTGTTTAGAAATAAAATCAATTTTCGGCCCCGTAATACTGTTCAAAATTCATACGATTTGGTTTCTAAAATTAGTGACATTCAAGCGCCTCCGAATGCCAAACTTGCTTCCTTTGATGTGGTTAGTCTGTTTACCAATATCGATGTAGCTAGCTGCAAAGATGTGGTTAATGGGCTTATCCATGGGTCAGGTCTCGATGTTTTTGAAAAGGATGAACTGTGTAGTCTAATGTCTGTTTGTATGGATCAGAACTATTTTCTATTTGAAGGTAAATATTATACTCAGCCAGGGGTAGCCATGGGTTCACCGCTGTCTCCTTTGCTTGCGGATATTTATATGGATCATCTTGAAAAACGAATCTTTGAAAAGTGTAAATCAAACAACCTTTTATATTGGTATAGGTACGTTGATGATATAATAATTCTATGGACAGGAACTGAAAGGCAACTAAATTCTTTTCATGAAAAAATCAATACACTAGATCCTTTTGTTAAATTCACTCTTGAACTAGGTGGAAATAAGCTTAATTTTCTTGATCTGTCCATCTCATTGATTAACAGAAAACATGATTTCTCCATTTATAGAAAAGATACCTACAGTGATATCACTATTCATAGTACATCAAATCATCCCTTAGTTCATAAACATGCTGCTTTCCATAGTATGATCAATAGAGCTTTGTCAATACCAATGAGTGATCAAAATGTATCTAAAGAAAAAACAATTATCAAGAGTATAGCCGCAAGCAATGGATATGGAGGATGTCTCATTGATTCCATATGGAACAAGGTTCTTAGGAAAAAGTGTAGAGACGGGGTTTCTAATTTGGCTAGAGAAGTTGTATTAGAAAAGAAAAAGTGGATAAGTATACCTTATTATGGAAAGATTTCTGACAAAATTGGCAAAATGTTATCATCTAGAGGTTTCAAAGTAGGGTTTAAAAATAAAAATAATCTTAAAGCTTCGTTGGGTTCTGTTAAAGATAATATTAGCGTTCAAGATAAAAGTGGGGTTTATAAGCTGAAATGTTCTTGTGGGCTTGAGTATTGTGGTCAAACTGGTAGGAAATTTAGGGAAAGAATAAAAGAGCATGAGAAGGATTTCAGGGATAGCAAGGGTGATTCTGCTTTTGCGAATCACCTGAGAGAATCCAATCATAACTTTAGTTTTGATCTAACAAACGGACAGTACATAGAATTTCCTCATTTTTGCCCGAAGGGAGGTATGTTGGATGTGCTTGAAAAGTTCGAGATTCTTAAGAGTGATAGGTCTGGTAAATGTCTGAATGAGGTGGTCCCTCAACATGTTTCACCATTGATAGGTTCCTTCTTGCAATAGCTTGGTCTCCCCTTCACAATGTAACCCTCACCAATGTTTGAGCCCCCTTTCACTTTGTCTGCCTTGATTGGCATTTGATGATCCTCCCAGGTCCCTTCACTTCTCTGAGCCAATAGGATTCTCCTTTCACTTATCTGATTGGATATGACTTTCACTTTCTCGACCAATGGGATTCAAGCTCCCTTTCACTTGTACCTATATAAGCTATGCTCTTTGTGATGTGCCTTCAGTTATTGTTTGTTACTGATGATGACCTAACCGTCAAAATCGATTTAACTTGTAACTCATTATTTTCGTGGAAATAGACAACATTCTACTCAACTCCGTTTTTATTAAAATGGTTTTCCACAATCTCATCGCGAGTGATTTTATTCGTACTAGTATCCAAGGCAAAATACGTACTTTCTTATTCCATTCTCTTATTTAATCTAAATTCCTTGATAATAATGAAATAGTCCCTAAATATTATAAAAGTTTTCCAAAATCAGCTAAATATTACTTACAAAAAATGGAAATATAGGAGAATCTCAACAAAAATTTATTTATTTATTTTGCATATTTGTAGTAAGGCAAACAGTGTTTGCTATGTTTGCCTGGAGGAGACGCCACTGGACCCGTTGACCCCTTCCAGTGCTGCGCACTCCATGAGGTGGCGGGCGTCCATTTCCCCCTGACTACATAATGGGCACATTGGCGAGTCGACTATCCTCAATCTATTTAGATGCTTTTGGAGGTAGTCGTGGCCAGTTAGCATTCTGAACAGAGCTACTGACATTCGCCGTGGTAGAGTTTGGGAAATCTGGCCATCCTCTGCCATGAGGGACTTCCAGTCTTTCTCTGCACTCGCGGCCACCAATCTTTCCTTGGTGAGACATGCTATGGTGGCTGCTATTTGTCTTTTGGCAGTGTGCAGTGACTGTGGTGGATCCGGCTGAGCTTTCAAGGCACCTGCTTTTGCCAGCCGGTCTGCTTCTTCATTGCCTTTTACACCACAGTGTCTCGGTGTCCACTGGAGGTGGACGACCCCGCCATATTCCCTAATCTGGGCCAGCACTTCTAATGATTCATGAACTGCTCGTGAGGGGGCAGGAGTTGCAGCTGAGCCTAGTGCGAGCATGGCAGCCTGGGAGTCGACAAATATAACGATCTGCTGCAATCTTCGTGTTTGTATCTCCCGCAAGGCCATCAATACTGCAGCTATCTCGCCATCAAAATTTGTGGCACACGCTCCAACTGGCTCACTCAACTCGAATATTGTCGAAAAGACACCAGCTCCCCCGTTTCTCACAGCTCCGTCCGCTGAACCATCTGTGTAGACATGCAGCCAGTTTGAAGACGGGTATCGTAGCTGCCTAGTCTCGAGGAACGCTGCTTTGAGTTCTGCTGGAGTTGCGGAATTTTAGGATGCACCTCCTACAAGATCGAGGTTGTAAGAAAAGGACTGGTGATTTGTAATGGGTGGGAGAGGCTCAGGATTTCCAAGGTTCAGGTTCAGGTCTCTCACCTTATTTTCAACGACATGTGTGAAGTTTAACTGGGATATGAGCCTTGTATGGGGTGCGCTATAATTTCTCCAGTATGGGATGTTAGATCGCCTAAGCTTTTCATTTAGCATTATTGCTGCAGCATCAATCCTTTCTGTTAGGGGTTCAATTCCTGTATGGGCCTGCATTGCTGCAACAGGAGTAGTTTTTGCCGCTCCAGTAATACTTCGCAATGCAATATTTTGCGATCTTTCTAGCTTATCCCTGGCAGCTGCTGATGCAGTGACGGCAGCCTCGCAGCCATACATCATTGCAGGTCTTACGTATGTAGTGTATGTCATCTTTAATAAGTCCTGCGAAGCACCCCAGGTGGCCCCTGCAACACGGTTCAGCAGTTTCATTCTTGCTCTCCCCTTACCAGCAGCCTGTTCTATATGAGCATTCCACGTCATTTGGTTATCCAGTCTCACTCCCAAGTATACGGCTGAGTCAGTTTTTACCAACTCATTCCCAAGATACTCAAGTCGGACTGGATAAGGCTTTTTGGAGAGGGAGAACAGCTGATATTCCGTCTTGGTGGGATTCACAATCATGCAATTCTGGCCAGCCCATTCCGCCAGTGTGGCCAGGGAGTGGTTCAGACAGGTTTCCAGTGCTGGAATTGACGAACTAGTTGCCCACAGAAGAAGATCATCAGCATACAAGAGTGCATTCATGCCAGGGATGTCCCTCTCAATAGCTGATATCAGGTCATCTATCATGATGTTGAATATTGTCGGGCTCAAGACGGAACCCTGGGGGACCCCCTGTCTGGTTTGCCTGAAGCCCGACACACTCTGTCCATATCTGACTCTGATGAAGCGCTGAGAAAGGAAGCTCCTTATGAACTTAAACAAATTTCCATGGTCTCCCCACTGTGCAATCTTCGAAAGCACCCCTTTCCTCCAAACCTTGTCAAAGGCAGTACTGAAGTCCACCAGAACTGCAATGGTTGATTGTTGATGCTGATAGCCATCCTTTATAGCCTGGGTAAAATGAACTATGTGGTCCATTGCCCCACGATCTCTACGGAAGCCAGCCTGATTCGGGGAAAGGATTTCTCTGTCTTCTATGAAGCACATTAGCCGTCTTAGAGCCATCCTCTCCATCACCTTACTCATCACACACGTGAGTGCTATTGGCCTGAAGCTTGGTATCCTATTTGCTGGTTTTCCTTTCTTATGTATAGGAATTATCTCAAGAAGAGAGAGTGCTACTCCTCTTTCTTGAGGGGACTAGATTACAGGTGGGACGGTGCTAGGGTGCACAAATTTCTATCCAGGCTGAATAATGAGCCACCCAGTCCTAAAAATCCGATATTGATTCGGGGTAAGGAAGTTACTGATGACAGAACAATTGCTACCAGTTTCTGTAAACATTATTCCACAGTCAGCAACTATTTCCCGCCCAAGAAAATCCATGCAACAGCCCCCGAAATGCGCACACTGTGCCTAGAGGATGGTCTTCATGAACTTTTTAATAGCCCCTTCACATTGAGCGAATTGGACAGTGCATTACGAGAGACCAAATCTGGTAAGAGTCCAGGCCCAGATGGGATCTTGCCAGAATTTCTGATAAACCAAATTCTTTGATAAATCAAATTCTCTACATTCATGGATATCCCAGAATATCAATCTATCCGTCCCTGATTCATTCTAAAATTGTTTCCAGAATTTAATGAAATAGAAAATTAATGAACGCAGCAAGACTTTTACGATTGCGCAACGATTCCAATGTTCCTAGCTGTTGAGGAATTTCCGGTAGGTGGTATTCAATCCCAATACGTTACGACTGAGTTTGTGAAGATTACCGAATCGGTTCAAATTCTCTACATTCATGGTTATCCCAGAATATCAATCTATTCGTCCCTGATTCATTCTAAAATTGTCTTCAGAATTTAATGAAATAGAAAATTAATGAAAGCAGCAAGACTTTTACGATTCCAATGTTCCAGGTGCAAAGAAAGCCTCGGAGGGAAAATCGTAAAACTTTCAACAAAATTGGACATTTTTCATCATAGTTGATGATTTATAGACGCACGACATACAGTCAAAAACGAAACCAAAATTTTATGCAGAGTCCAAAACTTGGAGTAGGTAAGTACGAGAGAAAATTGAAGCTAAATAAGGGAGGAAAAAAGTTGAAGCTAGATTCGACGGGTATTAAAAATACTTGAAATCTATTAATTGATATTCTCGATAATATTGATGGTTTTCATTCACATTGAGGATTTTTGAATGTCAAAATCAGTCAATCCTCACTGTTTTCCTCAGACTAGGCTTTACCTGACAACTGCCACTATACTTTCATAGGAACTAACATGTATGATGAAGCTTTCAAAATCGATGTCATTCCGCTATATTATATAATATATAATATATAATATATATATGTCATATTATGACATAGTCTCTAAATCTCGCCATTAGCTGTTTAATTATTCATCTAACCTTATTTTACGAGATATTCAATAATGGCGGAGTGTCTCTCGTTAAATTGACTGATAATGATATTCCAGGCTCTTCAACACCCTTGATGGAACACATTGAGAATCAAAAACTGTCATTATTGAGACATTATTAATGATATTGGTGTGCAGATACAATAATACCTACCTATTTTTCCTTGTTCAAGCGGCATTTTCATTTATCGGACTGTCAGGGACAAAAGAGGCAACTCTCCATTATGAGGGCTCACAAACTGTCTCCTTGGATGTCGGAGTTCATATCCTACCGACCATTTCTCATTGCAAGCGGCGGTGAAGCTCTCATTGCGAAGGTGAAGTTGGACGACCTCCGTAGACAGCCGGGGAGAGAAGGTTGAATGTAAAACCGGAGGTTAAAATAACGTTTTTCTTCCTACCTAGCTTTGCAGTTTTCTCCAGACCTGTTTCCCACATTTCCATTTCAAACCTCCCAGAACGAAAGATGAAAAACCATCTAGCTCCCCTCTCAACTTCTTATTCGCCTAATGAAAATTTGATTTATTACTCCCAAAATAGGAGGGAAAAGGGGGGAAATCATGAGAGAATTTATTAACTGGGAAAGAGCAGCTGATTTATTGATTCGAACGAACAAACACGTCAAAAACGATATTGCGCAACTAAGTATTATCATGTATAATGATTATGTGACGTCTATAATATTTAATCCGTTGAATACATTACAACGAGTAATAATAAATTGGAATGGAATTAATGAATCCAGAACTAATTTAATTCCTACTTCCATGATTACGATTGATTTTATAAAACTTCAAACCGCCCACTTCAAGCACGTTAGTTTTGACGATACTGAAAGTTTCTCTAATTTTGTTGAAATTTCGCCTTAAATGACAGTAGATCGGAGAACAGGTGACTTCGTCATTTTTCATGATATCCTCTATCCTACATGGAGGATCGAGTCACTTTATCCTACTAGGGTACAAATTTTCAATAATAAATTGCTTTGATGTTTGCGTACTTGAAAAAATATCATCATGCTCAGTATTACGTTTCATGTTGAGGAATTTATCACAGTAAATACAATTTTAATATTTGACATTCAATCACTGTCTCACCTGGTTGCAAACAGGCTATAGTATTCCATTTCCATGATTTCCTTGCCTTCGTGAACTCATAGAGTATTCACACCTATATTGTTCTTTTCAATTTTCAATTTTTCAATTTTTTCAATTTTCAGTATCTAGGTACCATACCAACATACTCCATCTTCATTTACCATCATAGTCCATATTCATTTTCTACTCCTCTCCACAAACTCAAGGAGCTATACTCGCCTATTGCATTTTTGGGTACAACCAATATACGCAGGTTTTCTTGATACTTACATAATACAAATTGTTTATTACGAGTATATAGGTATATATTACGAGTATATAGGTATATTTAATTTACTCTTTTTTAATTTTTAATTTCTGAAATTGTAGTTGAATCATCAATTTTGTACTGAATCCAAATATAATACTATAGTAATCAAAATATGTCATAGTAATATAATAAACTATGAAAAACTAAGCTAAACTATGTAATATACTATGATTGTGAAGGTAATATCCACAAAAAATCCTAAAAATATGTTTTTTGGCATATTTCTAGTAATTCGGACCTCTCAGGATTGTCCAAAATTCCTGGTAAACGAACTCCTCTTTTCGTTCATTATTATGAACATTTTGACAAAAACCGTCATTTTTTGTGAGACAATTAGGTACACTGGTTGTCGACCGCAGTTTATTATTATGTATCATAATAAATATAGTACGAACGAATATAATACATAATAATGCTTCTTGGAAAAACTAAGGCAATCGTTTTATATGTTCCAAAAAGGATTTTAGATTGAAAAAAAATTCAAAAAAGGCCATTCTAAAAATCTCGAAAATATTGCAATTAGGTATGCTTCTGAGACTACCAAGGTAGCTCTGTAATTATCAACATAATATGTTGGATATATTATATCCTAAGCTAAATCTATCCTATCCTAAGCTAAATCTTTCTAAATCAAAAGTTATTGTAATGGGAAAGTTTTTTTTTTTGGGAACAATTTTTTTATTTAACCAAAACATCCAATTTGAGAAATCGGACCAAATTGTATACTAGATTTTGAAAGACGTTTTCCTGTTTCGCATTCCAAAATTTAAATAAGTTGCGATTGGACTGGACATGTTAGCTTGTTTTCCTGGCGACGACCCGAAATCAGATCTTCCATCTCCCCAGAGACTAGGAAACGAGAGATTGTTCGTTCTGGTAGGTACATTGAGGAGCTGTCTTGATAAAATGAAACCTTAATCCCGCCCTGATCCGTTCTGCAAACTCCCGAGGACACCGGAAAAAAAGGAGGTCTAAGGGGATAACATCAATCCTTATCGCAAACCCGGTCCCGATGTTTGAGTGGCGTCAGAAAGGGGGTTTCGCCCTTGTTTGGAGGAACGACATTCACTGTAAACATCAAATAAAAGATGATTTTGTGTACCGCTCTGTCCTGTCGTTCTCTTTGTTCTCGTCTCAGCCTTTTGATCCGCGTTCCCGAAGGATTTTGTCGGAAAGTGAAAATCCTGTTATGACTCCAGTCGTTTATTGTTGTTCGTCCTGGTATTTTCTTTTTATTTCCTTTAGGTTCCTTCAAATCTTTTACGAAAACGTTACCAAAGTGAAGATATTCAACAGAGGAAACTATCCTTCTCTTCGAATAGCAAGCAAAAGCACTAGAGCACCCACGAATTTTCAAAGAAACATTTTACCTATAAGCAAAACATCGTTATCAGAGTGTTGTAGATGCTCTCATGTTAATAATAAAATTTGATAGCTGGTTGCTAAGGAAGCACAACTGACTGACATGAAACTCTAATCGAAGAAAGATCGCAAATGGTCAGGTGAATTTTGAACGGAGTGTTGGCTTACTTCTCAGTGAACAGTGTTCTGCGATTCACACGCATGTTTCTGATTCATCCAGAGTTTAACCCTTGAGTCCTCATAAAGAGAGAAAGGCTTGTCCTAAAGAGCATAGGTTTGTCTCATTGCATTTCGAAAATTCAATTATCTCTTAAAAAGCATGATTTTGCCTACTCAAGTAAAAATGACTGAAACCGGACTGTGAGTCGCCATCAGTTTTGAGCTACTAATCGCTAAAACAGGATTTTCTTCTCTATCATAAGAGGGAAGGTTTTTTATTTTCAGTTTTAGTACTAATACTTACTAAATACTAATTTAACTCAGATCCCATGTTGTTCAGTTACGAGCAGTAGGTACAAGATGGGTGACGTAGACCAGCGGTGGTCTTTACTCCACGATTATGCTTCCGAGTTTCCTAAGGTAGGTACCTACCGGAAGCATTATTTTCACTTTTCAAGGTTGAAAAATAATTGGAATATTAAATTGGATTATTTCTCTATTTTTCTATCTTGGTGAGCTTTTGACATCGATTGAAAGATACCAAGCTAATGATTGTGTTGCATTATGTTTTTGAATTGATGGAATCAGCCAATTATGAATTGAGAACATCCGTGTGGATAAATAAAACACTGACGGAGAAGTAACGAATGAGTTGACAACAAAACTTTATAAATTTTAGGTATAAACCGCTACTCAAATTTCCAATTTAGACCAAATCAGTTTGTAATTCAGATTCAGCAGTCTTGAATAGGCGCCTCACAAAGTTTCAGCTTCTTCAGGCCACCAAATGTAAATTTAGCCCACCCAGCTGAATATTGGTTTATTATTTTCAATAATGAACCTTTGGAATCGACCAAGAAAAAAAAATTTTAACACCCCCTCAAAATTTGATGGTTTACGTTTCAAGGTACCTAGAATCCAAAAATCGAATAAAAATTTGGCCGTCCGTCCGCCGTACGCCGTACGCGGCACTTTTGCCACTTAGCATTGACCGATTTTGATGAAATTTGGTATGTAGGCTCCTTCTGGGGTCTAGTTGTGCCCCGAAGATTTTGGTTGAGGTAGGTCACTTCTAAGGGTTCCAAAATCAATTTTGAAATTTTGAAAACGCTTTAACTCAAAAAATTTTGATATAAAGGTATTGTTTTTCCTTCAATTTAAGATTCTAATTTTCCTTCTTCTTTAAGACTAATTTAAGAGAATTGTTAGAATTTTTTGAGACCACCCGGTGCTCTGTAGGACAAACCGTTCACAATAAACCATTGTGTAATAATTTGCAGCGTTTTTGCTTCCGAGTCTACCGAGGTAGCGGTAGCTTTGTTTTCATTTTTGAAGGTTGAAAAAAAAAGTTCTCTAAAATCACAATTTCCACTCGCGTTTTACGTTTTAGATATTCCTGAACAATGTTGGTTCCGTTTCTGTCTGTCTGTCTGTCTGTCTGCCTGTCATGAAATCCTTGCCACAGCCATAACTTCTACATTTCTCATCCGATTTCGATGAAATTTTCAGGGATTGTGCTGTTTGGCGAGTAGATGGTTCCCTATGAAAATCATCACCCATGGATCGATAGTGGTCGCTGCGCATGCGCAAACGTATAATCCTTGCCGCAGCCATATTCAACATTTCTCACCAGATTTCAAGCACCAGATTTCAATAGCTGGTTGCTAAGGAAGCACAACTGACTGACATGAAACTCTAATCGAAGAAAGATTGCAAATGGTCAGGTGAATTTTGAACGGAGTGTTGGCTTACTTCTCAGTGAACAGTGTTCTGCGATTCACACGCATGTTTCTGATTCATCCAGAGTTTAACCCTTGAGTCCTCATAAGGAGAGAAAGGCTTGTCCTAAAGAGCATAGGTTTGTCTCATTGCATTTCGAAAATTCAATTATCTCTTAAAAAGCATTGCCTTATATTGAGTTTTCAAGCTAGGGAGTTTTGAAAATGACAACCCCTATTTTTCATGCCTTAGAATTGACTGAGAGTAGCCAAAAGCTTCGTGGCTCAACTAAACCTCAATTGGAGCCATATACCAAATTTCATCAAAATCTGTCTGTGATACGGCGTACGGGGGATGACGGAAAAATCTTCATTCGATTTTCAGATTCTACGTACCTTGAAACGTATTTGAGTTGGGTTAGAAAATGTCTTTTCTTGCTCAATCCAAGGGTTTATTATTGAAAATAATATACCAAAAAATACGGGTTACGTATCATGTCAGGGGAAACCAATGTTTTAGGAATATCTAGTTTGTCAAGTTTGTTAGTTGTTGTTAGTTTGTTTTGTTTGTTTGTTAGGCAAACGGTAATTTTGGTTAGGCAGGAACGATGTATGAGGAACCATATAGGAACTGATAAACATAAAGTATAATAAGTTCATCAAAATTTGGCTCATTTTACAGCCATAAATTAACTATATGGCCTCCTCATGTGCTCAGTTGTTATTTTATTGATATTTAATAAATAAAAATATTATTGAAAAAAAGTACAGCCAAATGTACCATGGTAGGGAAGCATCTTTTTACTTTTGAGGGGCGAAGAAAGTATTTCAACATCAAAGTTCCACTCGCATTGTAATAAGCAATAAAACCTTGCTGCTCAATCTTGAGTTGATTTCTACTTATTTATTCGTATGCCTGTCAATTGAGATTTTCAAGTCGAGATTTGAGTCAGCCAAGATAGAGATATTCTAAGCAAGGTTTCTCTAGTACATTTTCTCGAAGTAAAGAGATAAGCCCACTTATTATTTTTCTCTATTATTAATCCATATGCCGTGAAGCTTGGCTTATAGATTATGTTATAATATATACATCATTATGTACATAAGAAGCTGAACAGATTGGTCGATTAAACTCATACGTAAAATGGATATATGACGATAAGGATCGAGTAGAAATTCTCAGTCTTGAGCAAGAAACGGTTTGGTCCACAAAGCGTGGGAATCGGAAATGATTTCTCGTGCGCCCCTTAGCCGACGAAATGGGAATATGGCATGTTCAACCGACATTCATACAACTTACTGGCACCCTGAATCGATACTATTACGTTCAAGATACCGCCTTCTCAGGTCCTGAATGCTATTATACCGGTTCCTTATTAAATGGAACTCGTCGATTGTGGGAGAAGCGGATCACCTCCAATTTTAGTTATAGGATATTCATGTTCAACGAAACTACTATCAGATTAGTGAAGTAAAGTGGAGTTGATCGAATTACACTTCATATTTTTCGTACTTTAATACTCCGATTAATAGAAGGAAAGAGGTCTATGAGGTGGGCTGTGCTCACGCCGCATCGAATCGATTTTAGACTCAGTCTAAACAAAGGCTTTGGTGTGCAAATATTAGCGGTTTTGAAATACTTAAACAAAGTTCCACGATTGGTGAAATCGCCATAAATTAGTTCCTCTGGAAGACTTTCTTGGAATTGGAGAAAATAACGTGAATTTGGAATATTGATAGATGATACCTAGATCATCAGATGATAGGAGTGATATCAGCGTGGCTCATCGATGATGCGCACTGCTTAAATAGTCCCTAAGTTACTCAAGCGCTTCTGTTTTTGGTTTATTATTTTCAATAATGAACCTTTGAAATCGACCAAGAAAAAAAAATTTTAACACCCCCTCAAAATTTGATGGTTTACGTTTCAAGGTAGTAGAATCCAAAAATCGAATAAGAATTTGGCCTTCCGTCCGCCGTACGCAGCACTTTTGCCACTTAGCATTGACCGATTTTGATGAAATTTGGTATGTAGGCTCCATTTGGGGTCAATTTGGAATATTGATAGATGATACCTAGATCATCAGATGATAGGAGTGATGTCAGCGTGGCTCATCGATGATGCGCACTGCTTAAATCGTCCCTAAGTTACTCGAGCACTTCTGTTAGCGAATTTTCAAAGAAAATGAAGCTATTGCAATGGCCTCAAAATTTTTAGAATCGACTTTTTCGAAAAATTTTCACACTGAAATCCGTTTTGGAACATTCTGAAACAATCCCTGAAGTTTTTCCAAAAATCATATGTATATATATATATGTGTCATTCCGGACGATAACTTGAGTAATTGTTTAAAATTTTTCTTTTAGTTTTTGCCAAAATGTTTGTAACAACAAACCATAGGTCAAGTTCGTTAACCAGCAATTTTGGACAATCCAAAGTGGTCCAAAATTCAAAAAAACTCCAAAAAAATGGGTTTTTCCCGTTTTTTGTGGTTTTTACATTGAAAATCATGGTAATATATGGTATATTCGGATTCAGCACAAAATTTCTGATATGAATGCATTTTTCAAAAATGAAAATTGTCCAAAATTAAGAAAAGTTTGTAGCTATATATATATATAATGAATACGCGCGTATATTTGTTGTACCCAGAAATGGAGTAGCCGTGTGGGTACTCTATGAGTTCGTAGAGACGAGTAGAACATGAATATGGACTCCTAACGTCTTCAAAGCATACCCAGCAATATTTTGCAGCGTATTATTAGCGAATTTTCAAAGAAAATGAAGCTATTGCAATGGCCTCAAAATTTTTAGAATCGACTTTTTCGAAAAATTTTCACACTGAAATCCGGTTTGGAAAATTCTGAAACAATCCCTGAAGTTTTTCCAAAAATCATATGTATATATATATGTGTCATTCCAGACGATAACTTGAGTAATTGTTTAAAATTTTTCTTTTAGTTTTTGCCAAAATGTTTGTAACAACAAACCATAGGTCAAGTTCGTTAACCAGCAATTTTGGACAATCCAAAGTGGTCCAAAATTCAAAAAAACTCCAAAAAAATGGGTTTTTCCCGTTTTTTGTGGTTTTTACATTGAAAATCATGGTAATATATGGTATATTCGGATTCAGCACAAAATTTCTGATATGAATGCATTTATTCAAAAATGAAAATTGTCCAAAATTAAGAAAAGTTTGTAGCTATATATATATATAATGAATACGCGCGTATATTTGTTGTACCCAGAAATGGAGTAGCCGTGTGGGTACTCTATGAGTTCGTAGAGACGAGTAGAACATGAATATGGACTCCTAACGTCTTCAAAGCATACCCAGCAATATTTTGCAGCGTATTATTAGCGAATTTTCATGCGAAAATCATGTGTCGGGAAAAAAAAAAAAAAAAAAAAAAAAAAGAGTCCTCGTTCAAATATTTCATCGACAACTGCCACCGATAGAAACGTTTAAAACCCAGTGTATTATTGAAAATTGCACGATTTTTTCGTACATTTCGCGAATATAACTAAATGTTATCAAATTAATTACTTAGATGCGGTAACGCATGAAGGAGAAAAATGTGTGATAAACAAAAGGTGGCTTGTTGTGACGAGGTTGGGAACATACGATCATGAACGCGATCTGTCGCACTCATCTTTAACTACGTCCTGGAGCTCCCACAATCAGAACGCTTCTCGGGCTCCCAGATTCAGCTTTCAGCCCAGTGATTTCACGTCTTCCAGGACGTCGATTATTGGTGTAAAAGTATGTAAAAAAAACATATATACATATATATAAACCAAGAATCGAAAAAAAAAATACTTTCTACAACAAATTGCAACACCATTGGTCCTTTTCTTAACCACACCTTAAACTGAATGATTTCTTTGAAAATTCGCTCATTAATTCATGCTGCATGAATGGACTTTTTTGGTTTATTATTTTCAATAATGACCCTTTGGAATCGACCAAGAAAAAAAATTTTAACACCCCCTCAAAATTTGATGGTTTACGTTTCAAGGTAGTAGAATCCAAAAATCGAATAAGAATTTGGCCTTCCGTCCGCCGTACGCAGCACTTTTGCCACTTAGCATTGACCGATTTTGATGAAATTTGGTATGTAGGCTCCATTTGGGGTCAATTTGGAATATTGATAGATGATACCTAGATCATCAGATGATAGGAGTGATGTCGGCGTGGCTCATCGATGATGCGCACTGCTTAAATCGTCCCTAAGTTACTCGAGCACTTCTGTTCTTGGTTTATTATTTTCAATAATGAACCTTTGGAATCGACAAAGAAAAAAAAATTTTAACACCCCCTCAAAATTTGATGGTTTTCGTTTCAAGGTAGTAGAATCCAAAAATCGAATAAAAATTTGGCCTTCCGTCCGCCGTACGCAGCACTTTTGCCACTTAGCATTGACCGATTTTGATGAAATTTGGTATGTAGGCTCCATTTGGGGTCTAGTTGTGCCCCGAAGCTTTTGATTGATGTAGGTCACTCCTAAGGGTTCCAAAATCAATTTTGAAATTTCGAAAATGCCCTAACTTGAAAAATTTTGATATAAAGGTATTGTTTTTCCTTCAATTTAAGATTCTATAGAAGCCCGGAGCTCTGTAAGACAAACCGTCTGCTCCCTACGAAAATTTGAGGGTTTATATTGAAATATATGTATATAAATCAAAACACGAGTGTCAATCTCAAAAGAGGCCTAACCTCCTTTCAAATTAGAGCTGACCGAAATGCAATCTATGGTTGGTGATTTTGATTTTTTTTTTTTTTTTTTTTGATTTTTTTTTCTTTATATTGGATGGTTGGTGATTTTGTAGACCAGTGATCTATATATAAAAATAATAAACCATTGTGTAATAATTTGCAGCATTTTCTTCTATAGATTCGAGCAACGATTTCAATGAAGAGGAAATGATCGAACAATAATTCTCTAACTTGCCATCTTCCTCGCCGCTGCCCGCTCATTACGAAGACTCTGATGGGAGTCCATGCAGCCGTTCTTGATATGATACTCGACTCACGACTTGTACAACCGGAACAATCACTCCTTCGAATGGCAATTTATCTCAATTCATAGGCAGAGGAGGTTTTCTTCAACTTTACTGAAGGTTCTTCAATACCTTACTGACAGTTCACAGGTTGCCTCAAGGTCAAACTCCATTCCACTAGAAAGTACCAACCCGACGTAATACTTAATACGTAATACGACGAAAACTCGACATTATTTTAAGCACTATGAAAGTCTACTCAGATGCGATATGCGAGATAGCTTGTTTCTGATCGGATGCTATGCCTACCTTAACCATCGACCTTGGCGGTCCCCAATTACATCAGATTCCACCGTAGTCACCTAAATGCATATTCTTCGAAAATGTCTTTATTATGTCGGACCCTTTTAAAAGTTTGACCGTTTTGTATCCCGAACCAAACCGAAATGTGAGAGATACAAAAATATATCAGAACTTATCTGAGAGCCTGTCACCCAATTTATTTTCCCGGAGCTTCCAAAAACTACGTCTTTATTGCTAGGTCAATTTATTCCGGTCCCTTTAGCCTCTTCTCGTATCCCCTCCACCCGATCCCACGCCCTTATACCCATTTCACCCATCGCCCATTCCTTAAACTGCCCCGAGAGCCTATGTCAAACAGTAGCACTTGGAAGAGAACTTTCAAGAATGATAAAGTGTCCGTAAAGTGGTAGGATGAGGCGGCGAGAGGGTGAAGAGGGAGAAACTTGAAGGAGAATAAGGGAAGCAGAAGTCGGACGTTTACAAAAACCACCGAGTCCCACTTTTCGTCGGGAAAGCCTTGATTTATAAAATCACTTATGGTCTCAGCACAATGTGGTGCGGTCACTTGGTTGGAAACTTCTTGATTTAGATGTTCCTAGGTATAACTAATAAAGGCTCGTTGAAGGGGGCCTTGGCTTATGATTTGTTTGCTTTTCTTTGTCAGTGGGGTTTCCCTCTCCCGCTTTTCGAACTTGCTGTCTCAAGGGTATTTCGAAGGAAAAATTCCTCATTGGAAGGTAGTCGATCGATCCATTGGTTCGGTTCTGGAGTGCATGTGTACTCACCAATGGAATCGAAATGGACATAGTGGTCCACAGACCGAGCGCATAACAATGTTTGTGCAGTAACCTCATAATATTGACAGGTCCCGCATAGCCAAGGAAGAAAGAGATTGCACGATGGTAAGCTGGCAAGAGATATGGACAAGAGAATATAGAGGACGGTGGACCGCACGGCTAGTGCCAAACATCCAGATATGGACGGACAGGAAGCATGGAGAATTAAACTTTTTCCTTACACAATTCTTCACAGGACATGGACTATTTTATGCCTATCTACATAAAATTGGAAAGGTAACTGTCCCAACATGTCCGCACTGCCAGAAGAGAGAAGATGATGATGAGCTACACACCTTTTCAAATGCACCAAAGAGGCATAAAAAAGAGGGCCAAAGGGCGGCTGAAAGAAGCCAGCTGCTGTCAGAGCTGGGATTAATTCCCCAAATTTCAACACCAGAAGATGCTGGAAGGTGAGAGGAGCTGGAGTCTTGAGGCAGCGTACACAGAGAGTATCCTGACAAGGAAGACATTGTTAGAACGAGAGAGACAGAGAAGGGAACACCTGGTCCGACCCGCCATCCAGAACTAATGAAGTGCCCCAGGACTCAGCCTGAAGTAATGTGTTAAACAGTTCCAGGATGAGCATCCAACGTGGGAGAAAAGGAGGTGTTTTTTTAGTGGGTTTGAATCCCACTTAACCTTGAAGTCGCGGATCCTTCAAGGTATCTTACGAGATCCAACTCCACCTGTGGATCTTAAAGATTTTCTCACCTGCCTGCCGAAAAAAAAACCTCATAATATTGATTGGATGGACAGATATGTAGGATAATCATAATAAGTATATTATAATTATGATAATGACAGAGGAGTTTGAGGGTTCGAGACCTCACGAAGATGCTTCGACCACTCTAAGCAGTTTTTTTTCTGACAAATAAAGTAATTGCTACCAATGTTAGGAAGAGACCCGCTGGAAATGTTCCTTTTCACCCCAGCCTTCACCTATTGTAATGCAGCTGAAATAGCTACATTCTTGGTATCAACATCAAATCACGAAGGACACTCTCTTTACTCCCAATAGAAGTAGAAAAAACAAGCAAGACTGTAATCCGGGATCACTATTTGAATGAGATAGAAAGGTAAAGGCCACGACAATCGAAACTAATAAATCAACTGCAACGGAGAAACAACCTTCCAGACGAAAGATTTTGAAAGGCGAGAGGTTATAACCTCCGAAGACGGGGCAGAAAGGTCGAATGAGTTTTCTGAATGAACTGCATACTTCAATTCCCCCTGCCGCCCATAAATGACTATAAAAAAAGTGTATCAAGTGAAGTTTGGTAGGCTGACGATAAACCCACGCCAACGCTTGGGAAGTAAGGGTGATGGATGGAATCCTGGAGCTGTGCATCATATATCAAAATATTATATCCTCCACGGTCCGCTTCACCCTTTCCATAATACTTTTCCCTTCATCTCAACATCGGACACAAGTGCTGTCCATTTGCAGAGGGGAGTAAAACAAAACTGAAATATTTTTGGAAATATAAGAGTTTTTCGGGAGGAAAGCCTACGTATTCCATTAGGAGATTCAATTGTTTCTGATAGTCGGACCGGAAATGAAGGTTTTGATTCCATTTCCCGTTTTGAGTTTTGCATTGGGGAGTCTCTCAATCCTTGAAATATTAGGATATTCTCTACACTGATAAAGAATAGTACTACTAGCAGCTTATATTAGTATCATGTTCCTATCTTATTATTTGGTTGGTTGAATATAAAAACATTAGGGGCATTAAAGACCTCTACACAAAGTAACAAATCTCAATTATCGAGAAAAAAACTAGTTAATTAAACGTCAACTTAGTTGACCCACCAAAATAAGGTCCAACTTCTTACACCTCATATCGTTCAGGCATACCTTCCCACTAAAAAATATAATGATAGAAAATAAAAATAAAACAGTATTCACAGGAAAAACGGTGGTTCTCTGTTTTGTCTTCTTCCAGACAGTACTGTCAATGATTGTTTGGAAAACATCAGTACTTCTCCTTTTCTTTGAAGGACATTTCTTGTAGAGTACTAGCTGTAGTCCCCCTCCTAACACAAATACACACCAATACCATTTTTCATATTAGCTATACAGCCAATCCAACTTGGCACAAGTTGATGAAGGGCGTAATAAAGTTCCACAGTCTTGATAGATCAGTCTCGAGGAGCAAAATGCGAGAAAAAATGTGAATCAAAATTTTTTTGAACCTGCTACCTACATTGATAAAAGCTTTTTAACCGTCAGTAGCCTAAAATTAGAAACATGTATCAGATAGGGTGGCAGTATTGACTTAACTAGGACTTAAATATCCAAAAGTCATAAATGTACATAAAGTCCAAAGTTTATACACTGCTCTCATAGATAAGGGAGTTGATATCATAAAGATTATCACTAACATGTCGATAGTTTTATGGTCAAACAAATAATCAACAAACACCCCCCCCCCCTTCAAAATTTGATGTTTTACATTTCAAAGTAAATAGAATCCAAAAATCGAATTTTGAAAAATCCGTCCGTCCGCCGTACGCACTTAACTTAGTTACCAGGAACCGATTTCGATGAAATTTGGTTTATGGGCTCCATTCGGAATTTAGTAACGCCGAAAAGCTTTTGGGTGAAAAATGAGGATTGAAATTTTCAACAGTACCCTAGTTCAAAAACTCTCGAATTAAAGGTATTGTTTTTTCACCAATTTTAAATACCTAATTTTTTTTACCAATTTTTATAATCGATTAAGACGTAGAATCGTCTCTTTTCTCTTTTCTTCTGCAGTAATTGGAGATGGCAGCACTATGAAATTCATAAGCTTCTTGTGCCAGCCCCCAACTACCATGTAAACTTTAGCGACTCCAGATCAGTGCGTTAAAAAAGATTTTTCCAAAAAATCGAGTTCACGCATTAATGGCAATCCAAAGGAATTTAGACAGACTGACAGGTTAAATTTCATTAGGAAATATATTATTCTCCTACGTATGTCTACAAGTTTTAATAAGAAGCCGGTCCTACGATAGTTCAAGAAAGTTACTGATTAAAGAAAATTCTTTCGTCACCCTGGCGTTGTTAGTGGTTGTTAAAAGTGAACAATTCATTACACTCTTGCAAAAGACCGCAATCTCTCCACTCAATCGAGAAATGCTGATTGGTTCCTAAGAAGGTGAAACGAAGAAGTTCCCCTTCTACCATACCCCGCATTTCCTTCACTTCTCAACCCTCCTGGTTCCTCCTTGTTTAGTTTAGCCTTACATGAATATTCATGAACCAGCTCGCGCCATTAGGGCCGACAATTCCTTGTTATTACTCCCTTTAGAGAATTATTACTAGACTCTTGAGGGTCGGGGCTATAGATCCGGGTGGAAACGCGAGAGTGGCAAGCCTTCACGTCATTCTATGACGGTAAACGGCTTCATTTGGTCAATGTCGGATTCACCGATTCAATAATAGACGGGCGGTTTCCCTAATTGGATATGAACGGTGAACTGTTACTATTTAGGGCCTATCAATCATTCAACGTTCAAACAGAGGAAGTACCTCAAATTTCAACCGCTCCATCTTACTTCCGCTAATTGTGAACCTCAAATGGTGGATCGTCATTCATCTCGTATATTAAGCTTAATGAGAAATAATATACGTCTGATAACATGATGAATGTCAAGGCTTTTATGCTTCCTGAATTGTAAGCAGCTACTATGTAATATATTCAACAATGGTTGGTTGTTTATTAGAAGCTTTGTCCTTGAAGGCCTCCGCCATACGAGTAATCAGCTTTCACAGAGTTCTCGAAAAGGGAGATTGTGCTCTAACGGGGGACAGTCAACTCGGTCCCGTCTGATACCAACTCGGTCCTAACTAGGGCGTCACCCAGCTCGGTCCCGAAAGAGAAAGTTCGAACATCAAAAGAATAAAAACTTTAGTAAACACATAACAAAACGCTGCAAATCATTGCTCAATGGTTTATTATTTTCTGTATAGATCACCCTTCTGTATAGATCACTGGTTCTCCATCAATAGCACCTACCACCATCTGTATTCTCCCTTGACCTTCCCTCTCAAATTTCAGCTTCCTGCGTTCAATAGGATTGAAAATGGCTTCGGAGCTCACTCAGCTGATCAGTGCTATTCCAGGCGTCTCCAGCATTCGAGAAGATCTTCTTCACTCTTCAGATCACTGATCAGCTGAGTGAGCTTTGAGCAATGGCTTCGGAGCTCACTCAGCTGATCAGTGATCTGAGGAGTGAAGAAGATCTCCTCGAATGCTGGAGACGCCTGGAAGAGCACTTCCATTCAATAGAATTGAAAATGGCTTTGGAGCTCACTCAGCTGATCAGTGATCTGAGGAGTGAAGAAGATCTCCTCGAATGCTGGAGACGCCTGGAAGAGCACTTCCATTGAATAGGATTGAAAATGGCTTCGGAGCTCACTCAGCTGATCAGTGATCTGAAGAGTGAAGATGCCTTTGAGCAATGATTTGCAGCGTTTTTTATCCACCAAAATTTTTTTTACCTACCAACTTTTTTTTACCTACCAGCTAGGTACTACCTACCACACCATACTGGCTTCACACCTTCACAATCAAGTTTATTAGAAAGAACTAAACGCTTCACACTCGATTGGAAAAATGGAAAGCTTCATATGGAAATTTGATTACTGGTTACGTAGAAGGCAAAACTGTATACAAATCGAAGAAATGAACAGCGATCGCATTTTAGTCCGATAAAATTTGAATGGAGATTAGACCTCTTTTGCGATTCACACTCATGATTCTGTTTTATCGAAGGAAAACCTTCAAGTACTCGTAGGGACCGAACGGTTTGTCCTACAGAGCTCCGGGTGGTCTCAAAAATTTTTAAAAATACAATACTATTTAAAATTGGTGAAAAAACGATACCTTTATTTCGAGAGTTTTCGAGCTAGGGCACTCTTGAAAATTTCAACCCTTAATTTTCACCCCTTAGAAGTGACCTACATCAACCAAAAGCTTCGCGGCACAACTAGACCCCAAATGGAGCCCATATACCAAATTTGAACCAAATCGGTCCAGTGTTGCTAAGAAAAGTGCCGCGTACGGCGTACGGCGTACGGCGGACGGCGTACGGCGGACGGACGGAAATTTTTTTATTCGATTTTCGTATTCTACGTAGGGTAAATGCTCCTGTTTCCGACAGTGAACCAGTATTCGACAGTCACGAACTTAATTTAGAAAAATAAGCGTTTGGTGCTATTTACCCATTTAAACTTGGCGTCTTCAACAGCTTTGAACATTTCTAAGCCGAATCCCACCAATTCGAAGGAGTTACTTGGGAGGTTCACTGTGCGAAAACGTGTTAAAGTTAGTGTGTTCCAGACTTCCACCTGTGCTATTGTTTCTCGTAAGGAGGTAAGTGAACATTTTGCTGTCTCTCTCCTGTATTCTTGAAAATATCATTGTTTTCTAATGTTATTCTAGTTAGTTATACTTGAAGGAATGCGTTCCTTTCTTTGCATGCTTTAAAATGGGTTTTATAGAGCGAAATATGGGGTGTCGGAAACTGGGTACTCAAAAATCGTTGTTTACCAGTTATCGACGCAAGTGTCGAATACTGGGGTTTTGAGTAATTTTTTAGTTTTGATTGCAGCGTGAACCGTTGATGAACGGTGATTCCAATGGTGTTTGAGATTATACTTTATAATAACTGGATCCAGTGTTCGACAGGGGGTGTCGGAAACTGGTTTATCTGATGTCGAAAACTGAGAAATGAATTATCCAGTAATCGACACCTTGATGATCCAGTGACCGACAGGCTTCATGAATTTACTCTAGAATGACACTTTTGTTTGTTCCAGTGATCTTATTAAGAATGGCAGTCAAGCGAAGGAGCGAGGCTTTAGGAAACTGCAAGGCGAAAAAGAAGAAACCTACGGAAATTTCCATATTATGGAAATCTTAAGATTTCTGACAAAATTGGCAAAATGTTATCATCTAGAGGTTTCAAAGTAGGGTTTAAAAATAAAAATAATCTTAAAGCTTCGTTGGGTTCTATTAAAGATAAAATTAGCGTTCAAGATAAAAGTGGGGTTTATAAGCTGAAATGTTCTTGTGGGCTTGAGTATTGTGGTCAAACTGGTGGGAAATTTAGGGAAAGAATAAAAGAGCATGAAAAGGATTTCAGGGATGACAAAGGGGATTCTGCTTTTGCGAATCACCTAAGAGAATCCAATCATAACTTTAGTTTTGATCCTACTAACGGACAGTGCATAGAATTTCCTCATTTTTGCCCGAAGGGAGGTATGTTGGATGTGCTTGAAATGTTCGAGATTCTTAAGAGTGATAGGTCTGGTAAATGTCTGAATGAGGTGGTCCCTTCAACATGTTTCACCGTTGATGGGTTCCTTCCTACAATAGCTTGGTCTCCCCTTCACAATGTTACCCTCACCAATGTTTGAGCTCCCTTTCACTTTGTCTGCCTTGATTGGCGTTTGATTATCCTCCCAGGTCCCTTCACTTCTCTGAGCCAATAGGATTCTCCTTTCACTTATCTGATTGGGTATGACTTCCACTTTCTCGACCAATGGCACTTGTAACTATATAGTCACAAGTGCCATTGGTCGAGAAAGTGAAAGTCATACCCAATCAGATAAGTGAAAGGAGAATCCTATTGGCTCAGAGAAGTGAAGGGACCTGGGAGCTATGCTCTCTGTGATGTATCTTCAGTTATTGTTTGTTACTGATGATGACCTAACCGTTGAAATCGATTTAACTTGTAACACATTATTTTTGTGGAAATAGACAACGTTCTATTCAACTCCGTTTTGATTAAAATGGTTTTCCACAATCTCATCGCGAGTGATTTTATTCACACAAATTTCTAGTCTGATTCTAAGACTAATGCGTAATACTTGAAAGACTGTTAGCTGATATATTATGTATGGGTTTTAAAACAAATCTATGAAAATGAGGCTGTCTTTTTATGTGAGTAGTTTTAAGTTCAATATTTCCATTCTGAAAAATGATCTCTAATAGTGTAATTTCAATTTTTATAACAGTTGAGTTTCTTAAATGATTAAAAATGTTTTTAACCTTCATCCGCTCGCGTGGGCGGCAAACTGCCGCCCTCGATGAATTTTGCGTGGCAAAACATAACTGGCACGCAAGAGATCGGGAAAGTGCAGTTGTATTCTCTAGTTGGACTTTCCTCCGCAAGATGTCGTTAACCTTTTCCTCCTGCGTTACGTTGGTGGCTGTCAATACACGTTCAAAGTTTGAGTGACTAAGTTCGGCGGCTAACTGCCGCCCCGCGATCGGCAGTGCAACATTTTTTTGAACGTCCACGGTGAAATGTAAGTATATTTTTTTACTTCATTCAGCCTCGTTATGAGTAGCTATGTATGTTTCGGAAGAAATGCCGATAAAAACCTGAGTTTCATTTATCATTTGTGATGTTTGCTTTGGTACCTACTCGTATTGCTTCCGAGTCTATTAGGGTAGCGAATCATTGTTTTTACTTTTCTATGTCACTTCTTCCAATTATATTTATTTGACATATTTTTTGCCAATTTTATCTTGAAAATGTATTGTACAAATAAATAAGTTTTTGTATGTACACACTTTCAAACCTAGTTTCAGAGCGTTTCAACATGAATGCCTTAGAGCATAAAAAAATTAAACGCCTTTATTTAATTTATTTATCAGTTTGTTTGTTTTTTAGAGAAGAACAATTTGATTTATTGAACAGAGTGTGATAGTTTAGTCACTAGGCAGTAAGAGAAGAAAGAAGAAGAAGAGAGTATTAGAAGAAAGAATATTATGACGTTATTTTTTTAAATTTTTGTTTACCAAAGTTTATAATTATTTTCAATAAAAGTTTTTCATTCTAAATAATGTGTATGAACTCACTTACAAGATGACCAACCCAAATCCTTGTCGTTATCGAGTTGAAGTACCAAAAAATCCATTGAAATAAGGAAAAATGTGACGGGCGGCTATCAGCCGCCCCGCGATCGCTAGTGTGACTCAGGGGGGCGCGAGCGGATGAAGGTTAAAGTTGTTGTCTTGGACTATTATTTGTATGTACCTGATAGGTACTACCTATTTGCATGTACCTGATAGGTACTACCTCATAAACCATGGAAAAATGGTGGGTGTCGAATACAGGGTCTAACCCCTGTCGGAAACTGGGCATCGCATGTCGACAACTGGTACAAAAAACCACATTCAGTTTTGAAGGTTTTAAAGCTTAAATTCTTGTTTATTAATGAAAATTGAATTGGTTTCCGATTCCTGAGATGTTGGCCCATTAGAAAAGTGGTGAAATCATAAAATTGGTTGGATACTAAAGGTGCTGTGATTAAAAAGCTAGGAAAAAATCGTTAAGACGTCGAACACTGGTGCACTTACCCTACCTTGAAACGTAAAACATCAAATTTGGAGGGGGGGTTAAATTTTTTTTTTTCTTGCTCGATTCCAAAGGCTTATTATTGAAAATAATAAACCAAAATTACTAAAACGGACGGTGAAACACAACCTACTGTAGTATTCCCCTGAGGGCGAAGTTTTCCAGATGCCTTCTTAACATATTTGTAGGTTGTCAAGCACTGTCTGTGAGTTATTAACTCTCTCAGCCGCTTCCAATTTTGGTTTATTATTTTCAATAATAATTGGAATCGAGCCGGATAAAAAATGTTTAACCCTCCTTCAAGAATTTGTTGGTTTACGTTCAAGGTCCGAAAATAGAATTTAAAAAATTTATATATCCGCCTTACGCGGCACTTTTCTTGGTTACCTTGGATCGATTTTTATGAAATTTAGTATATGGGCTCCATTCGGGGTCCAGTTGTATCGCGAAGCTTTTGGTTGATATCAGTCACTTCAACAGGGTGAAAATTACGGGTTGAAATTTTCAAGTAGTGCCCTAGCTTGAAAACTTTCGAAACAAAGATATCGTTTTTTAACCAATTTTAATTAGTATTGAATTTTTATAATTTTTTGAGGCCACCCGGAGCTCTGTAGGACAAATCGTTCGCTCCCTACGAGAACTTGAGGGTTGAAATTACGATAAATCAGAATCACGAGAGTGAATCGCAAAAGAGGCCTAATCTCCGTTTACATTTTAGCTGATCAAAATGCGATCGTTCCCACTTCTTCGAGTTGCACTCAGTTTTGGGTGTATAGCAACCAGTATTCAAGTTTTCTAATGAACAGTTGTGTTCCCTATTTTCTCGAGTCGAGTGTGAAGCGTTTATTTCTTCCAAATAAACTTGATTGTGAAGTAGTTATGTGTGTGTAGTACTTGTCCTTGTAATATGAATATAAAATCTAAATACTCAAAGTAAGAAAAATAATGGAAGACTGGCAGTAATGATCAATGATAAGTTATTGTAATGTTGGTATAATCTGTGATGAGATGTTCTCATAGTATTTGGTACTTGTTATGAAGAACTTTTTATGATGTCATGTATAACGGAAACACTTCTTCTTATGGCTTGGTCATGGGTGGATACAGAAGTAGTGTGAAAATGAGAGTTCTGCCTATCAATGACAGAATTAGAGGTAGTATCTGATACTACCTCTAATCTGATGGGAGGTTACTGATAAGCAGGTTCAAAGGGAGATTCGATTTTAAAATTTGGAGGGAATGGTAGGTACCAGCTGTAGGTACAAAGGGGAGGGGAGGAAACTGACAGTTAGAAAAAGACGGGAACCCCAAAACAGCTGATAGAGGTGGAGGCGGGAAAAGCTGGTACCAAAGATTAAGGTGGGAAATTCAGTCATGGAGGAAGAACTGAATTGTATGGAAGTATACATGGAAGTATGGAATTGAAAGGAACAACAGGCCAAAGGTTAAGGCGGAAAAATCCAGTCATGGAGGAAGAAAATATCTGTATGGAAGTAGACATGGAATTATAAAATTATAATATCCATTTGTTTTGTTGGCAACACTGATCAAGAAGGCAGTGGCTTGTGACGTCATATCTCTTATCTGTTGTGACGTCTGTTATCACCTCTTTATCAGTCATATGGTGATAGGCAGAACTCTCATTTTTACACTACTTACAGAAACAGCGTTTTTTTTATCAATATATCAACTAGTTACAATTGAGGTACATCAGGTAACTATCTAGATATTTACTTCACATATATATTACGCGTTTCTCATGCAAGTGTTAGTCCAATGACTTTCACTACATTAAAGTTGCACTTCAGCATCCACGGTCCAGAAACAGCGTATAATCAGCTAAAGATATTTACTACAATGACAACGAAGTGAAAACAGATCATAAAGTGTTTACATGAATATTAAGTGCTTTTTTTCCAAGACGAACCCTGAATGATTTCCATGAAGTCATTAAAATTATAAATGTTTGAGGAATTAGTAATAGGTAAGCAAAATCAACTTTACTCATCTTTTGAAATGTTATTATGAATTATGATAACATTCATTCAAAAGTCATTCCAAATCTGAATTTATGAAGGAAAGTTCTTATTTTACGGCTGGTAGCAAATTAAGTGATCAAAAATTAAAAGCGATCGAGGAAGAATGCAGGGTCTGCTCATTAGGGACTACTCAAAGGGAAGAACTTTGTGGAAACCGGAAGTTTGGGATTCGAAGAGAGCTATCATATTTCCCTCCCGGCTTCCACGAATTTTCAATTAAAAGGCGCCAAAGTTTGATTAATTAGGAAAACTAATTTGGTACGGCAGTTTGAGAGGAAGTCGCAAGGTGTACTCATCATATCGAAACAAGTTGTAAACCAATCATCAGTTTGGGTTCGTGCGAAGAAGCGAACTTGTTTACTCTTCTTAAATGTATATTAAAGATTATTTTGACGAGAATGGAGCTTGATATTTCAAGATCAAATACATAAAATTGGTTCAATAGATATCCGATTTTCGAGATGAATGAGTTTGTTTCATAAAAAGTTTTTTTTAAATGTTGTAATGAACTTCCTTCTCTTACCTTTTACGACATAATTAATATTTATGAGTAGTGCGATAGACATCAATTAGGTTTGTAAAGTTAACATGTTGTAATCTCTAGTCCGGTGGTTTTATGTTGTGATCACGATTACAACAGAACGGATTCTTAAGCATCAGAATTTGGATAATAAGGGGACAGGGATAAAAAGAATAATGACTGTAATTGAATAATTTTTGGTTTGGTTCTACAGATCCAACGTACCCTCATGAACCTAGTTCCAGCTAAAGGATCAGAATACGAGATTGTTCAGGTCTCAAAGAAATTCAGGTTCACTAGTAGATCGGATTTGAAAGATAGATTGATATGGGGTAATCTTTGCAACGATATTGTTCGATTTGTAAAGTTTAGGAGGCTCGGACAGACTGGACACGTGGCAATATGGTGTGTGATGTAACCAGTACACATTGTCGCCACGTGTCCTGTCCATCTAGTCTAACCATCCCTAAGCCTCACAATCTTTATGAATTAGATATTAGGCCGCACGATCTCTGCACTGGTTCTAATCATTCATGCATCGTCTCAGGTTACAGAGGTTGGGGTGTTGAGATTAGCAAATGTCCTCATTTATGTAGGGGGGAAATTTACGCTTCAGCACCATCTAGCGAACTTTTGAGTAAAGTAGGCGATGCCTAGGTAGCCAACAAGCCAGTTCGGTATCTCACTGTCCTTTGGAGGCCATCTCCTTGGCGCCACCATAATAATGATCTTGTCAGTAACATACCAATAATGATTAGGGTTGTATCTAATACCACCTTTATTTTTCTTTTTTTTACTGGACTTTGAACCGGCTTCTGCGGGGGTCGTGGGTTCAAGGCTCATATCGGTCAGCGTGCGTTTTTTTGGCGACCGGCGCTTTCATCACTCCCATCGTCCCAACGACGATGCAATGGGAAGCCATGAGCGAAAACATCAGAACAAATTCTGATCTTCCCTTTGAAAGACAGCTGATGACGTCCGCGACGCCAGGAATGGCAGTCGGACGGAAATCCAACCTGAAATGGTTGTTTACATCACTTCATTTACTTATTTTATCCTAATTTTTGGCCGTGATCTTAGAATCCCTCTACATTTACATCACCCAACCTCTATCAGAATGCTAGTTTTTCTTCTGAAATCAATTGGTAATGTAGTAGTTGTTTTTATCAAGCAGAGCATCAGGTGGGCGAACCTTCCTCTACTGTAGAGTGTGTATCCTACATTCTATACACGGTCGTCCCAAAAAACCGAGAGACCTCCAGTTAAGAGGATATAAGGATGATCCAACGCGTGACGTCGGCAATGGGAAAGGACACTAGACGGCACCATATCCACCCACAACCTAACATGTTGAGCCGACCCGTAAAGTCGGTTTTCTGATGTGAAACTACGGTCGTCATGGAGGGGCCTACTTATTTCAGCCATTTTACGCTTGGCCTTCCAAACAGTGTCACTTCATTCCGTTCTCTCTCGGTTATTTTGTACGTTCTACCCACACGAAAAAAGGCAAAAAAAGAAAATTGAACAAGGGAGAAATAGAGTCTCCTACAACGTATTTCATGTCGGCTCGCCGTCTGCACTTTCATTGTCTTTAGAAGGGAACTTCACTATTTCTTGGAGTGGACACACTACACTATTCCCTGGAATAAGGGTACAAATTTTGTTGTACTAAGATAGGGAATATCGTTGGTTCTTAAACACCACATTCTATGGAATTCCAACATAAAAATTTCAAAGCTAAGAGAGATGTAGTTAACTCTCCAAGCAAATTCACGAAAGTTCGTTCTCCAGTTTTTTGTTCCCTCGTACACTAGTTTATTTTCCTGACTACTGACAAAAACTCAAAATAGAATTTATTCCACTTTTCTATGGATTAACATGAATGTTTAAACAAAGTTTTCGATCACAAATTAATAAGATTTTCTGGAGTCATGTAATAAGGAATTAAGATTCGCCTAATTTGTCCCTCGACAGAACTATGAAGCTTCCTAGCCACTAGGCTCCTCTCAATATTCCTTTCTACGTGTGGGATCCTTTGACACTTGCTAATGTGAATAAGTAACTAAGTTCTGCTGATACAAATTCCCACAACACAAATGATACTACAACTCTCCCAATGTTGATCCACATCCGTCTTTGATTCTCTTGTGTGTTCAAATCAATCGACGAATATTATTGAGAAATTGGAACGTATCGATTAAGAATCTTGAATCTCAGAGTTGAACGGGATAATAGATGGGAGACTTTCAACGACGGAAAAGTGTGCATGTTTCACCCCACCCAGAGTTGATACCAACTGACACAGAAACGCACTTGAGATTTTCATTTACCTACCGAGGCCAGATAAATTATTCAACAGTTCTACTCCATATGCATCGCTCGCTCGCATAGCTGGAATCCATTTCGATATTCGTTTTGTTTTTCGTTCTTTTTCAATATTTCGAGAAGTGCTCTCACGTTGAAAATCTACAAACTGAATTAACTTAGGGAGCCGAGGCGTCGAATTGTATTTGAGTTTATCCGAATGCAAACCTACCAGTCAAACTCGCGTCATGTGTAAACTAAATCAATATTCGGTTCTTGACATAAACCGTTTCAGTGTCTATTTGGATAGTGAACTGTCCACAACTATTCATAGCATCGAATTCAGATTTTTTCTGAATGTCTAAGCCACAACGGCACTGTTCATCACTGCGGACTCGTATTGGTTTATTATTTTCAATAATGAACCTATTTTATTATTTTAAATAATGAACCTATTTTATTATTTTCAATAATGAACCTATTTGATTATTTGCAATAATGAACCTATTTTATTATTTTCAATAATGAACCTATTTTATTATTTTCAATATTAAACCTATTTTATTATTTTCAATAATGAAACTATTTTATTATTTTCAATAATGAAACTATTTTATTATTTTCAATAATGAACCTATTTTATAATTTTCAATAATGTTATTATTTTCAACGTATGGAATCGACCAAGAAAAACATTTTTCAACACCCCTCAAAATTTGTTGGTTTACGTTTCAAGGTACGCAGAACCCAAAAATCAAATAAAAATTTGGCCGTCCGTCCGCCGTACGCGGCACTTTCCCCACTTAGCATTGACCGATTTTGATGAAGTTTGGTATGTAGGCTCTATTTGAGGTCTAGTTGTGCCCCGAAGATTTTGGTTGATGTAGGTCACTTCTAAGGGTTCAGAAATGAATTTTGAAAATTTGAAAACGCCCTAGCTCGAAAAATTTGGATACAAAGGTATTGTTTTTCATAATCTAAGATAGTATAGAATTTTTAGAATTTTTTGAGACCACCCGGAGCTCTGTAAGGCAAACCGTTCGCTCCCTACGAGAATTTAAAGGTTGGACGTACTATAAATCATAAACACGAGTGTGAATCGCAAAAGAGGCCTAATCTCCGTTAAAATTATAGCTGACCGAAATGCGATCGATTTTTTTTTTTTTTTTTTTTTCATGTTGGATGGTTGGTGGCTTTGCAGACGAGTGATCTATATAGAAAAATAATAAACCATTGTGTAATAATTAGCAGCGTTTTTCTCAAGTTGACCACCACACTGATCCAAGAAACTGGAGATTTAAAAACTCCTATTGTTAGGTTACTAACTATAATACTGAGTCATTACCAGTAGTCTGGATGTGTGAAAGACATCCACGACCGTTCAGACAGAAATAGAGCACCCAGCTGAAGATCGCCAAAAGTACCTACTTAACGAAATACCCAAACTACTGTTCGAGGAGGCATCGTGGACTCTCTGAATGCTACGGTACAGTAATAAATTCATAAATTCCAACTAATATACTCGTAGTTGTTCTTCTGTCGTCCATCAAATAATGATGTATTGGATTGTGCGGAAAATTGAATTCTCGATCGAAAATTGCATTACGTAATAAGAAAAGAAGGCACTCAAAAGAAAATTACACCCTTAAACTGGTGTCGAGAGGGAATAAGCGACCACTACATAGATTTCCCTCTGGTTGCTTCGCAAAATCGGCCGTCTCGAAGCTGGAGCGCTCTAGTAGCAGCAGGAGGGCGGGATACTTTTACGACAATCCCTGATCCTTTCCGAAAAGGCATTACGATTTTATCGGAGTCTATCTTACGGCGGAGAAGGGTGAGGAGGGGGTGGCGGTAGATGGGAGCTGGATGAGAGAACAACCCAAAGAAAAAGGCGACTATTTTATGTAAATCTGTCCGTATCCCAGAAAATAGGGAAACCATTCAATCAAATTTACCCTTTTAAATCCAAATGAGGGAAAAAAGAGAAGGGAGAAAAAAATATCCCGGGGTTTTCCCATCAGCCCAAAGTGGTTCGGACGGATTCGAAAAACCGATGTTTCGGCTTTGGGTGCTTTCCTTCCTTAAAGTTAATTTATTTAAAACATCTTCTTTTTCGAAGCCTCTCAAGAGGTAAAGGTAGTTAGTTGAGGATATTAGGGTCAGGCCTGTTTCTTATCGCTGCACCGCTCTGTACAGGTTCTTTTTCGATGGAGAATTTTTGGAAAATCGAAGAACATAGAGCCAAATTGGACCTGTATACAGAGATTATTTATAATCCCGTAGATTATATAAACGAGTAAGTAGTGATAGCTCTATAGGAATAATATCATTGAACATGTATCTAGAGCTACCTCAACCCAGTTCAAATTTCATTTTTATTGAACATTGTAGAAGAAGTAAACGTTTGGAAGTTAACTCAGTAGAGCTAAAAATACATCGGAGGAACATTTTATATATTTTTAAGTGAGTTAATATGTTTTTTTAAAGCCCCAGGAGCTCATTGGAATGAATTTTGGATGGAAAACACACGAAGTTTGGGACACAAATGGGGTATTTCAGTCAATTTTTTTCATTTATTTTTTTTTTTTTTCAAAAGAGTAAGGCTCAGGAATAACGGTAATCGGGTCTGTTCGTCGAGAGAATGTTTTTAAAAAATCGGAGAAGCTAAGGAAAGTTGAAGATTTTTTTTTTTTTTTTTTTTTTCTCAAATTATATTTATTGCACCAAGTAATTCAACTTATTAGCAACATTTCTCTGACAATGTATATAAATAACTGATAAGAGAGTGTGGTACATAGCACACCTCCATACTTCATTTGTCGGCTATTTTATGTGTCTTTTGACGCACAAGATTCACAGGAGCGCACAGCACATCACTCACTGAACAACTTCATGAAAACACCACTCCCTACTGCCACAGATCGTGAGGTTTTCGTCTTTTCAGCCGCCTGAGTAGATCATCAACATCCAGCAACTTCACAGCCTCCTCGTTGATATGACCTTGTAGCCTCTGGTGATGGGCTATTGCTTGAGTTTTGATGACTTCATTTATTGTGGGAATTTTAAGGTCCTTATGGATGTCGTCATTGGTTGAGTACCAATACGCATCAACGCATGAGCGCAGTACTTTGTTCTGAAAACGCTGTATAATGTCACGATTGCTTTGAGAGGTGCAGCCCCACAGTTGTGCACCATATGTCCAGACTGGCTTAAGGACCTGATTGTATAAGGTTAGTTTGTTCTGTATTGACAATTTTGATCGTCTACCAACCAATTTTTTGGAGTTTGATGTCCAGTTCTGTTCTTTTATTTTTCACATGCACCCTCCAGCGGAGTTTCGTATCCAGAGTCATACCCAGATATTTTGCCTCATTAGCATAAGGGATGACTTTGCCATTAAGATATATTGGTATATGTTTGATATGGCGGTTGGTAAAATCAACATGGACTGATTTGGCTTCATTCATCTTGATTCTCCACTTAATTGTCCAGTCATGGAGTTTCTCGATGGATCTTTTAAGTTTTAAAGTTGATTCGCGATTGTCTTCACCAATAGCAAGGACTGCAGTATCATCTGCAAATGATGCCAGGGTGTTACCCTCGTGTTCGGGTAGATCGCTAGTGTATAGGACGTACAAGAGGGGGCCAAGTACGCTTCCTTGCGGGACTCCAGCATGAATCATTTTTGCTTCTGAGTATGCATCATCTTGTTTGATTCGGAAGTACCGATTTGATAGGTATGAGTGGAGCAACTCAGCGTATTTTGCTGGAAGCATGTGTCTGAGCTTATGATTAAGTCCCTCGTGCCAGACTTTATCGAACGCCTGGGTAACGTCGAGGAAGACAGCTGAGCAGACTTTTTTGTCTTCCATGGCTTGTTCAATAATATGAGTGATCCGGTGCACCTGATCTATAGTCGAATGCTTATGGCGGAACCCAAACTGGTGTTTAGGTATGAGGTTTCGTTCTTCCACAATTTTTATTAGTCGTTTGTGGAGCACTTTTTCAAAGAGTTTTGAGAGTACAGGTATTAGTGATATCGGTCTATAAGAAGTTATTTCTTCAGGAGGTTTACCTGGCTTCAGTATCATGATGACTTCAGCAAGTTTCCACAGTTGTGGAACATACCGAAGTTTGATAGAAGCATTTATGATTTGTGTGATCTTTACAAGCGTCTTCCGCGGAAGGTGTTTGAGGACTTGTCCAGTGATCAGGTCATATCCAGGGGCCTTCTTTGGATTTATCTTGGTGTTGATGGTGTTTTGTATTTCTTTGACAGTGACCAATGGGATGTCGATTTGTTGATCTCCCAAGGGAACTTCTTTGAGAGATTCCTCATTAGGACAACCAGAATTGGGCGTAAAAGTATCTGCTTGTTAGTAGGAGCTCATTGGAATGAATTTTGGATGGAAAACACACGAAGTTTGGGACACAAATGGGGTATTTCAGTCAATTTTTTTTTTTTTTTTTTTTTCAAAAGAGTAAGGCTCAGGAATAACGGTAATCGGGTCTGTTCGTCGAGAGAATGTTTTTAAAAAATCAGAGAAGCTAAGGAAAGTTGAAGATTTGAATGGTGTGACGTAGCTAGCCAATCGTGACGTAGCTAGCCAACTGTCTTTGAAAAAAGTATCCATGCACAGAGACCCTTGGAGGACGTCTTGGATACTACAAAATATTACTCACACACGCGCGCGGCATAGTCCGCGGCGTAGTCCTTGCCTAGTGTGTGTGCATTTATAGCGGCCCGCCTTTTTCAAACGTGTGATCTCTTTAATTAATTTCTCTACCACATGTTATAGTATCATTGGGCTTAAAGTTGTAGTATATAGGTTTTCAAGGGCGCTGAATCCAAATTTGAGGTCAAAAACCTGAATTTCCGACCCACCGAAATACCCCATTCTCTATTCAAATACTCCATCCTTAACCTAGTCTATCTTGGAATACAATAGTACTATACTCACTTCCCTCAGTATTCAATAAAACCCAGAAAATTATTTTTCGTCTGTATGTCAGCCACCAGCAAATAACGAGTTTTCTCTATTGGTCTGAATAGTCGTTTAGTAAACTTCCCACCGCCTACAAATAAGCTCATTACTCCATTATTTTCCAAAGGAAAATCTTATTCTTGAGAATACTAATTCGGTGAAAAATGTAGTATTTTCTGGGAAACCGACCGTGCCATCACTCAGCACATTGTTCTCGAGGTAGGGCCCACATCTGGTACTGTGGAATTAATGAAGTATTCGTGTCCTTGAGGTTCATAGTATATTGAAGTTCCTCACAGGAAGAATGAGCCTGAGTTTATTAAAAAATGGAGCATATCTGATCGTTATATTCCTTCGCCTCTGTTACAAACTTATTTAAATCTCTCCGCTACGGTGAACGGAGAACCTCATAATACGGCGAACATGATATACAAGCAGAGGGCGGTGTGTTTCTAAAGGCTCGTAATAATATGTGTTCCTTCAGTCAACCGGCTCTATTCACGTAAATCCCCCTCTTGGCGGATTCCGTTCCCAAATTCCAAAGCATTGATTAACCCTCGTAGGACCACAGTACCACCATTCAGGGGCGACCGCAATTACTCCTCCGACTTTATCCGGGCTTCAAGGGAAAGGTGGTCTGTATAGAGTTACATGAAAGACTTCCGAGCTTCCATTAGAATGAGTTCATTTTTTTTTTTTTAACAGTTCACGGTGAGTGGGAAATGGAATATAGTTTCTAAATTGAAAAACCGACATTGTTGCTCCTCATATTGAGTGTATGGGAATTAAATTATCTAGTTATGAGAGGACAATGATTCGTAACGTATTTTATTGGATAATCCGTAACCAAAAATTTGAGGAAATTTGAGGAATTTGAGGAATTTGAGGGCTTTTTGTGTGAGGATATCATCATTAGGACGTTCAGAGAGAAGCTTCTTAAGTCAATGAACTAATGATCCTACTTTTATTCATTTAGTATTTGTTTAGTTTTTTATTCTTGGATGTTCTGATTTTGATTTCATTTCTCCAGTTTGAAAAGAAATAAATAGTACTGTATTTCGAATTTAAATAACATTTGAATGCTTATTTCTAGATGTTACAGTAAAATAATTTACTATGTTTCTATTTTATTCTGCTGTTCTTTGAATTTTAGTATTAAATACTAAAATTCAAAGAACAGCAGAATAAAATAGAAACATAGTAAAATAGAAACAAATTTTGTTTTTGGTTTCAAAGTAAGGTGTACTTATTTATTATTTTTTTAATTAATGCAAAAAACCCTTTTTTTATTCGATTTGATTACCATTTCATAAAATCCATTGTCTTTTGGTCGATTATCGTACACCTTTTTTTCCAGAATTCAGCTGGCAATATCAACAAATAGGCCCCATAGCTGTCTCAATCAACCTGTTATTTTCGAAATTGTCGTTCCTACGGCACTACTGTATTCCAAGATGGATACTCAAATCGTTTTTCACCACCCCGTCGTGAGATTAAACAAAAGTACGTAAAAATCTAAAATTGTATTGTTTTGCTGCCCGAAACCCTCCGAATCTGGACGAATCAACGTGATCTTCAGCAAATGCGGGAAATTTCGAAGCTCCATTAAACCCTGAACAGTTCGAAACAGCATCGACACCGCTAAATGTGGGCTTTCCCGTCGGATTTCCATCAAACTGACACGTTTTCCAACCGCCTCTGTCTATTTTCAGGTACCTATCAGAGAGTCCGAAAGGGCGCTCAGAAATTTAAATTCCACCGCCGATCCCTTCTCGTTAGCTCTCATTGTTGCTCCGCATTACCGTGGAAATAGATTTTCCTCCCTTCTAATCGACGCGTTGTCCATCGATTATGAGCTGTAGGTGCGTCCGAAAGCTGTGTTTCTGATGGAGTTTCAAGGGCTGACTCGCGGAAACGGGGTAGCCTAATAAACGTATGCAAATCCTATAATGAGAGACATTGGGTGAAACAGGGATACTGCTAGTCCAACGAAAGCTCAAAAACGAGTCCGACAAACAGCTTTAAAATAGAAGCACCGTGTCGCGCTTAATCTGTCCCAACGATCACCAATTAATAATATTTATGAAGCTGTCTGCAAAATAATAATCTATACATCTGACTGATTAAACCTATATTTGCTCCTTTGATGTTTCTATCACTTCATGTGATGTGTCGGTGCTGCAGACTCAGAATGGGCATCCTGATTTAGCAATGATAAACATTATTAACGTTCTCGCTATCAACGGTTGGGAAGCTTTGTACAAGTTCAGCGGGTCAAAAATAATTGAGGACTCCAAAATCAGAATTCAAACTCACATTCTACGCATTTGGGGCGTCGTATCTGTTTGTTAGTTTGTCTGAAGTAAGATATCTTTTCAGAATCATGTATATATAAAATATTTGTCCAATTAAGTCCATTTTATTAAAAGTTATTTTTTTGGTTATGTGAATTTGTCAGCAGATAGTTTCCATTTGAACTGTGTGATAATACTGCCCATCAAATTTGGCATGGTCGTTTTTACCTACAATCAATCGGCGTGATGGTTCGTGCGTTTTGGTCTCATAATACCCACGGTTCAATTTGATTTTGATTTATTAAATTTATGCCACCGAATCACAGAGAGTTTCCTACAAAATATCATTGCGTAGGTGTTTTAAATGTTTTGTTTTTATTCACTCTTCATTTTCAAGAAAAAAGAACTCGGCGCTTTGCGCCTCGGCGGGGGGCTCCGCCCCCCTGCACCCCCCGGTTTATTTCTTTTTCCATACTCTGTATGAAATCATAGGAACACAGAATGTGTTTTTGCGATGCTAGTCATCCGTTAAATAAAAAACAACAATAATAAATGTGGAGTCTTTGGCAATAATAAAATAAATAATTGTTAGACATTTAATTTGGTCTAAAACCCTATAAATGTTATATAAATAAATATGTAACTACAAGAAAAATACTATATAAATTGAGAGCTTTCCAACGAATGGTGAACAATTTCTGTGCAATGAACACTGCGGGAGTTGTATTTCCTTACCAACGGCTTGGTTGCACGTGAAAATCATTATAAAAGGCGCGTAACGGTTTTTTCTGTCGCTTTTTCGTGACGATTTTTTTTCGGTAGGTCATCGCAAAAACACATTCTGTGTTAAAATGACGCTTTGAACTTCCGTTTCATTTAGTATAAACGTATTCAATCCACTTAGTCTTTCCATAAACCAGTACACCAATCATAATTGACATAATATGTCACTTATGCATACTATGCGTGAGTATATATGCCTTTTACTCGAGAACCAAACTTCAAGGATCGATTCTACAACTAATTTGCAAACTTTTTTGTGTCGTGACATTATTTTTTAAACGCTTTAAAATTATACTTTTTTCACTTTTAAGATTTTTTTCGTGTTTTCGACCTTGAGCCATTAAAACGGCCATAACTCCCTCAATTTACCAGATAAACTCAAATATGAGTATACCGTTGAAAAGAGCGTTAAATTTCCTATCAGTTCATCAGGACAAAAAACCTTTTCAAGCCTTTCGTATAGGTGAATAAATTGGTCAAAGTCAGAAATTTAAAACTTTCTCGAAAATCACCATTTTTCAGGCTGACTCTTCTTATGTAATAAACAGCCGTATCGGCGGGCACTCAACGGAAAAAACTTGCCGTTGATACTTCCGAATGACTCCGACTGCTAGAGAGTGGATTTTTTGAAGAAAACCTTGGTTTTTCGTACATAAAATACGCATTGTTCTTAAATGTGGTAGTGAGCATGAAGTAACACCTTTGAACTCAACAAAAACTTCAATCAACTGGAAATTCGGTGTTTTTGTTGAGTTCAAAGGTGTTACTTTATGCTCACGACTATATCTACGAATAATGCGTATTTTATGTACGAAAAACGAAGGTTTTCTTAAAAAAATCCACTCTCTAGCAGTCGGAGTCATTCGGAAGTATCACCATTGAGTTCAGCGTAAAAATTTACATAGAAAATGATACCAAAATCGTCGAGCCATCTTGAGATTGAGGGGGTCCAGAAACCGCTTAAAGCACTGGATTTGCTTGTAAAACACACGTTTTTGGGCATTCAAACTTCATTTACTCTTCTAATTTGAATGTTAAAAAGAAAAATTGATAGACCGTTGAAAAGCTGAGATTCTGGGCAAGTTTTTTCCGTTGAGTGCCCGCCGATACGGCTGTTTATTACATAAGAAGAGTCAGCCTGAAAAATGGTGATTTTCGAGAAAGTTTTAAATTTCTGACTTTGACCAATTTATTCACCTATACGAAAGGCTTGAAAATTTAACGCTCTTTTCAACGGTATACTCATATTTGAGTTTATCTGGTAAATTGAGGGAGTTATGGCCGTTTTATTGGCTCAAGGTCGAAAACACGAAAAAAAAATTTAAAAGTGAAAAAAGTAAACAAAAACACAAAAAAAAACACAAAAAAGTTTGCAAATTAGTTGAAGAATCGATCCTTGAAGTTTGGTCCTCAAGTTAGGGTGACACCCTGTATATGCCTTTTACATTCTTGTTTCGTCCAAAATCAATACCTATTTGAAAACGCTGCAAATCATTGCTCAAAGGTCTATTATTTTCTGTATAGATCACCCTTCTGTATAGATCACTGGTTCTCCATCAATAGCACCTACCACCATCTGTATTCTCCCTTGACCTTCCCTCTCAAATTTCAGCTTCCTGCGTTCAATAGGATTGAAAATGGCTTCGGAGCTCACTCAGCTGATCAGTGATCTGAAGAGTGAAGAAGATCTCCTCGAATGCTGGAGACGCCTGGAAGAGCACTTCCATTCAATAGGATTGAAAATGGCTTTGGAGCTCACTCAGCTGAACAGTGATCTGAGGTGTGAAGAAGATCTCCTCGAATGCTGGAGACGCCTGGAAGAGCACTTCCATTCAATAGGATTGAAAATGGCTTTGGAGCTCACTCAGCTGATCAGTGATCTGAAGAGTGAAGAAGATCTCCTCGAATGCTGAAGACGCCTGGAAGAGCACTTCCATTCAATAGGATTGAAAATGGCTTTGGAGCTCACTCAGCTGATCAGTGATCTGAGGAGTGAAGAAGATCTCCTCGAATGCTGGAGACGCCTGGAAGAGCACTTCCATTCAATAGGATTGAAAATGGCATCGGAGCTCACTCAGCTGATCAGTGATCTGAAGAGAGAAGAAGCCTTTGAGCAATGATTTGCAGCGTTTTTTACCCACCAACATTTTTTTTACCTACCAACTTTTTTTACCTACCAGCTAGGTACTACCTACCACACCATACTGGCTTCACACCTTCACAATCAAGTTTATTAGAAAGAACTAAACGCTTCACACTCGATTGGAAAAATAGAAAGCTTAATATGGAAATTTGATTACTGGTTACGCAGAAGGCAAAAATGTAAACAAATCGAAGAAATGAACAGCGATCGCATTTTAGTCCGATAAAATTTGAATGGAGATTAGACCTCTTTGGCGATTCACACTCATGATTCTGTTTTATCGAAGGAAAACCTTCAAGTACTCGTAGGGACCGAACGGTTTGTCCTACAGAGCTCCGGGTGGTCTCAAAAATTTTTAAAAATGCAATACTATTTAAAATTGGTAAAAAAACGATACCTTTATTTCGAGAGTTTTCGAGCTAGGGCACTCTTGAAAATTTCAACCCTTAATTTTCACCCCTTAGAAGTGACCTACATCAACCAAAAGCTTCGCGGCACAACTAGACCCCAAATGGAGCCCATATACCAAATTTGAACCAAATCGGTCCAGTGTTGCTAAGAAAAGTGCCGCGTACGGCGTACGGCGGACGGACGGAAATTTTTTTATTCGATTTTCGTATTCTACGTACCTTGAAACGTAAAACATCAAATTTTGAGGGGGGGTTAAAATTTTTTTTTTCTTGCTCGATTCCAAAGGCTTATTATTGAAAATAATAAACCAAAATAGTATCCTAGTCTCTCCTGAATTGAAACAACAGGAATTGACGAAATGAAGAAAAACAACCCTTAAACCGGTGTGACGCTGAGGGTGAATAAAGTTCAACTCATTCCCGGTTGAAAGCGGGCGTTGAGTGACAAGCATTCATGATTCTTTGCTTGAAGGGTTGATTCGATTAAGGAAATAGCCCTGTGTTCCAGGCCACTCGAGGGTCATTGTGGTTAAAGCTTTTCGCACGGTCATTTCGAAAAAGCGATCTCTTGAATAATGAATGGAATCTTTCAAAGGGAAGAGAAATCAAGTGTAGATTTTCCACACATTTTTGGTCGGTTTCAATTTTTCAGGGAGTTTCTTAATAGAATATATGGTGTTCAAATCTCAAACGTCGCACATAGTAAGGACAATAATGATGCACAATAACAAATAATAAATGTATGGACAATTTTATTATTTCTCATATTCCAGCTCCAAACTACTCACCAAAATAAAGCGAAATTGAATTAAATATTGAGAAATTTATTTTCATATTAGTTCATATCATGTGAACGGTAGATGTTGTTTGTTTGATGTTGGTAAAACCTTTGAGGACCGATCATCAAAATCGGACCATGGTTTTGTAGAGTATTCCAGGAGGAGGATTTGACCTCAGACAAACAGAAGTCCTACACGGAACTAAAGTTGTTCAGGAAGCTCAGAAACTCCAAATGCATGTAAAAAGTTGATATGACGTGTCTTTCTCAACCATTCTGATCACTTCCAGGCAGTGGTCTTTAAAAGGATTATTGTTCAAGAATGTTGAGGGGAGATTTTAGCTTTACAGATCAATAATATGATCTGAATTAGCTTTATCGCTAACACATAAATGTATGAGTTAAAACCAGTATTTTTCTGAGGGTCCAAGATTTGCGAATCCAAGCGAATTGCAGCGCTTCAAAATGTAAGCAGGAGAAAATATGTCCCTCACACATCTGATCTGGCTCAATCCTATCACACTCTGCAATCGTCAAGAAACTTTTCAACAGAGAGAAAAAACGTCTGCCAAGTGGGCGTGGCACATAGCTTCCTCGTATCCATAACCTGATTGTATAGATGATCCGATACACAGTAGTTAATCTCTAAACATCAAAACAAGTTAATCTGTAACATCCTTGAAAATTTCATTGAAATCGGATGGAAAATGTAGAAGTTATGGCCGTTACAAGGAAATTCACGTTTGCGCATGCGCAGTGGCTACTATCAGTCCGAAGGTGGTGATTTTCATAGGGGACCATCTAATTACTAATCTGTAAGATCCCTGAAAATTTCATTGAAATCAGATGGAAAATGTAGAAGTTATGGCCGTTACAAGGAATTCACGTTTGCGCATGCGCAGTCGCTTCTATCAGTCCGAGGATGATGATTTTCATAGGGGACCGTCTACACACCAACCCGCACAATCCCTGAAAATTCCATCGAAATCGGACAATAACTTCGTATAGTTATGCGCGTTACAAGGAATTCATGACAGACGGACAGACACACAGACAGACAGACACACAGACACGGAACCAAAATTGTTCAGAAAGTTCTAAAACGCAAAACGCGAGTGAAAATTTTGATTTTAGAGAACTTTTTTCTTTCGTCCTTGAAAAGTGAAAACAAAGCTTCCGCTACCTCGGTAGACTCAGAAGCAAAACACTTTATTGAACATTGTAGAAGAAATAAAGGTGCACAATGACTCCAGTAGTTGTCGAAACGTAATGGATTTGCCGAAAGTTCAAATTGAGATGCCAAAATTTTGTCAAAAATTCAAATTTATTTATGCCAACGGGATTTTTTTTGCGAGCTTGTTTTCAAAAACTTTTCAAATTTTGTTCTAACTGTGTATCATGATTTTAAACATAACTTTCCACAACGGTCGGCTGTTGACTTTGTTTTGTTTTTAGTAGAGATTTCACTCAGCGTCAAAAATAGCTCTGTTCGTTTTTCTTGATGATTCGCTTCCTGTTAGGGGAAAAAATATTATTTATGAACCGGTAGTCGAACTTAAGTCACTACTGAAGGGTTTGCAGTTCCTTACTCGTTTCTAAGTCTTCACGCCATCTTTAAAGGCTCGATGATTGGTTTCACATCACAATGCAATGCATTTGTTGTTCTAAAAAACCATTTCTTCAAACAATCAATTTCTTGTTTGGTCCCACCAGGGGTACCAAAACTATCGGGGATTCCCACTTTCACTGGTGGAAATTACCTGGTTCTCGTACGTATCGACGTGATTTCACAAATTATTTTTTAGAGAGAAAACTCAGTTGTAGTTCTGCTGAACAAATGACGAGAGTTTTTGTTCACTTCAAATAATGATTTATAAAAACCATAATGGGGAGCTGAATGTGTAATACTTTCTCAACAGCATTAAAAAGTGATCAATTATTATTATTCCATAAGTTTTAAACTTCTGGACAATGAAAACCTCATATCGGTCATTGATAGGTACTAATTAACTCTTTTGAATGTTCCAATGATACCAGGCTGAAAGTTTTTTTGGACGATCGGCCTGTTAGTCACTTGTCCGATCAATTAACCCAGATAAATCTCATTGACTTCTCCCACTCCAACAAGCCACATCATAACGGCTTTTCATCAATAAACCTACTTCCAAGGGGGCGGGGGGTATCAGAGTACCTACCCCCAAAGGCGAAATTATTCCCTCCTCCAGGGCCACTAACGACCGAAAACATTAGTTGGGGCGTTGGAAGAGTTTAGTTAGGCCCGAACCTAAGATGAATGGCGACGAACCCTGTTCATAATAATCAAAACCTCCTTGTTATTCAGGGGTTGGTGTCCAACTAGTTACCCGAAGGGGAAAGGGTGAAGGGCGTTAATATAAAAGTCAGGCTCCCCTTCTCTCTCGTGCTGCAGTCTTTCAACCCTCTCTTTTATACTTCTGTCGTAATTATACTCCACACGCACCCCTCTAATTCAGATTCTCACTTCCAACTCTGCCAATAAATCTTCAATCTACATAGATAGATAATTATGAGGTAGATCTTGTTTGTTTCAATTACTTGATAAGTTGAAGTAATCCATTCCACTCATTAAGACATCAAATTATCAAGTGTATGTCTGATCATTTAAATCACTCTGTAACGAATAACTTGTGTTCCATAATCAAGTTTTGCTTCCTTACCATTAAATTTTGTATTCATGTTGCAGTCCAAAAAATGTTGACATCCAAAATCAAAATATCTATTTTGCGTTTCACAGCTTTCTGAACAACTTTGGATTTCAAAATATTTTGGTTTTATTCAGGAACCTCGAAACGGTTTTTTATTAATTTCATCAACATCGAATCAGCGTCTGCACTCGCTCAAAAGTGCCTAAATTATTCGTAAAACAATTTATTTCCAATTTTTCTGAACATTGAAAGGGTAGTTTGAAGGTTGAGTCCAAAATTAGTCCTTTTTGATTTCTTCACGATCTTAATCAGTAGGTAGGTACCATAGTAAGCAAAAAGTGAAAATCGTCAACAAACTTTCGAACGACTTGTTAATCGTGTTGCTGTTTTTCAACTCAGAAAACCATCAACCTGATCGTGAAAATCAAGTTTCATTTTGGGGAATTTATCAGTGATATGTTACCAATAATTACTGCTTGTAATTAATCAATAATAATAAAATCAACTGTTGGGACTCTTCCTCCATGGAGTATACCTAGGTACCAATAGTAGTTAACCATTTGGTAACCTCCACTCCTAGACACATGTAAATGTGACTCTAATAAATAGTATCAACCAACACGTTTTCCAATTTATATTTTCTCCTCATTAATTCAAATTAATTAATAGGAAAGTGTTCCTGAAGGGATTCATAATAATCCAGGGATCAACAACTTGGCGACGAAAATTAACGACCCGTGTTTGCAAAGTGCGTTTGTTGTTTTCGCGTATTTCTCCATCGT